>CABFOW010000716.1:184096-206529 GCA_902141385.1 Timema californicum | reverse complement strand
ATCCATTTTTCTAGCCCCCTTTGACTCATATTATTATTATTATTTTTATGTTTTTATTCAACCTAAGATTATTATTACAATAAAATGATTTTAACACATTAGTTAATCACTTTCCATTGATTTAACTTTTTAGCTTTTTCTTTTTCGTTAATATTTGTATTAATAACTATCTAAGTCTTTAGTTATAATACTTCACTATATGTCATTGCGCCGTGAACGTCAGATTCACGTGTTTAAATTTTGTATGACTACACGCGGGTTGTCTAATGTTTTTATTTGAGGACCTAGCTAGGTCATTATCTCGCGGAATTCTTGTTGCCACCCCTTTTTCTGTGTTACTATTTTGGGTGCGCAAAGTGCGGAGCACGGCTAGTTTTGTAGTGACCCACACATATATTTTTATTTGCCCCTTGTTAGCACCTCATTTTTTCCAGAATTGAGTTAGTGTGTACTAGATTTGATGTATACTCCTGGAAGAAGGTAATGATATAAATGTACTATTGAGTGCTCTGGGAAAGAACAGGCCAAAGTACAGTTTTGTATGGACACTCGTTTGTTAGTCATAGACTAGTGTAACCGAACTACGGTCATTTTACCGTTTATTATTTTGGATGTCGTTCCTTTGTTCAGTCAAGCTAGGTAGCTTGTCCGACATGTAACTTAGTGACTCTAAAACTATAGGATTAGCCGTTTTGCTTTATATGTTGCTACCTCTCCATGTTCTCTTTTTAGACCTTTCTGATGGAAGTCAGGCGCTAGCCCGGCTGTCTTGCAATCCTATACCCATTATTAACTTAATTTCCATTTGACTGTTGCCGTGTCACCTTGGATACGTTCTATTCCCGTGCTATGGGTAAATCTTATGTTTTTGGAGTTAAGTCCTATCATTTACCCCATATCACCATTTTTGTTATTTGTATAATATTTTTTTACCTATTCAATTCTTTTACACTTCTGAAATATGTATCCCTACCTACCTTCCTACCTCTAGAAATAAAAAAATAGATATATGAGGGAGGTGGTAGAAAGGTAAATATTAAAATATTCATTAACTAATATTTGTTTAGTGACATATACAATTAAAACTGTAGTAAGGGTAAAAACTTAAAACATTAGGTTTTTAATGTATTCGTGGACCCCCTTTAAGGGGATCATCAACAAATTCCAGGGGGGTCCAGTTAATCCTAGGGCGTTTGGAACACCCGGACCCCCATCGATCTATGCCTTTCTTATACCATTAGTAACTCATCATTATAGCTAAAACAAACAAATCGGTCAGGGTTTATTAATATAAGTATACCACAATATTAAAATAATTTTGTAATTGTGTATAATAAAAATACTCTCTCTTGTTTTGTTTTATATTTTAACACAATTTGTACAAACCTGCACACTTATGTCACTTATGTTTTATTGATGATTACTTCAGAAACTGGTACTTTTAGACAGCAATTAAATATTATAAAAAAAACTAACAGAAATATTGTAGAATTCACCAGGATATTAAAATAAACTGAAACAATTTACAAGGTTCATTATGGTATACTATTGTATAATACTGGGGTTACTAAACTGTGTGCTGTGAAAAGTTTTTGAAATGTGAAATTTTATAATTATTTAAACATAAAAAATAATATAAAAAAAATTGGTAGAAAAAGTATAAAAAAATACTCAAATCATTCTTGCCTATTTAAACTAGATGAGTCATGTTAGTTTCTCATTCTAAAAACCCGATGTCATGGTTCTAAAATTTTTGAAAAAGACTGGTATAATACAATGTTTTTAAGAGAGGGTTCGCAGATGAGTAGGTAATATAAAATAACGATTTAATCAGAGAGAAAAATTGAAATAAATTACCCTAAGACATAATGAAAGCTATATAACACGTTCATTAATTATCATCAATTAACTAATTTATTTATTAATTTCATCTTGCTTTATTTTTTTTAAATGGTATTAAATTTATTATTTTTAGGTCAATGAAATTACTAATCAATATTTATCATTTATGACCTAGCAAATTACAGCTCTACTGACACTTTTTATTCCAAATATAAAATGTGCCACCCTGTTTTTAAGAATATCATTTATACAACATGTGCTTACTTATCTTCGCTGAAACCATGAAAAAAGGTAATACCAAAAACTGGTAATAACGTGGTGATGCAAGTCAGTTCTCCCCATATGAGTAAAAACTAGCATACAAGAATTAGTATAAAAAATTGCTATTAAACATTAACTACTGACATGTATTGCTAGTGGTGGTTGTGTTTTGGTTTTAATTTAGCATTTACAAAATTATACTTGTTACTTTTATGATAACTAATTATTAAAAAAAAGTTATTTCAATTTAAACACATACACATCATCAGCATGCTGACAACAATGGATACTCTCTGTGGGTGACTCACCTGTGAATCTTGGATAATTAATACGTATTTTGGTACAAATTCATACAATTTTTAAAAGTCTAATTAAAAAAAAAAACTTAAAACACATTGCTATGAACAGAGTCCAGGGAAAAATTAGTGCAGACCTCAAAATTTTAAAGGTTATCGGTTCTTTTTCCTTTTATGAACAGACTATGAACCTTTTTTTCTTATTGCTCACAAAGTCATAATCCATCAAAATCGTGCACCTCGTATCTAACAAATAAACTTTTGATTCACACGTCTGCTCGTGTGCACTGTTACACATACACATTGTGAACAGCAAACGTGTTAATGTATAGGTCACAATTTGTATTTGTTAATTTCAAAAATTGATAGATTTTAGGAAATAAGGCAGCATATATAATTCATATCTCTAATATAAAATCCCTCTTTTTTTTAAATATAGGTAAAGGTCGATTGATATTTTAGATGGGACTATTATACAGCTTATAGAAAAGGTTTAAGGGTCATACATATAACCCATATTTTCAATAACCCATCCCTTTAGTTCAGCGGTACTCAATATTTTTAACCTCTAGAACCCTTTACACCCCTAAGTAAAATTATGTAGTCCCAAAAATATTTTAAATTTATTATTTGTCTTTATAGTTACCATATAATAAATAATTGATAAATAAATAATTATTTTTTTAGTGACAATAGTGCAATTTTTGCACATTTCTTTAATATGGCTTTATAGAAAACAGCCCGAATAACATGTCTCCTTTTTGAATGAAATGTGTTGAAATATTTTGTTTTGGTTGAAGTATATTTCAAAAATACAGCTCTATAAAGATTATGGTTACAAGAGGCTCCTGAAGTGGTCTTTGGGAGCCCCACTGCTCCAAGAAGCATAGTTTGAGAAACACTGCTTTAGTTAATCTAAAGCACAGTGCTCGATCTAGTTGAAGATTAGTTGCCAGTCGAGATTAGACTATATATATAGCAAACTTAGAAATGAATCTCCAAAGACTTGCATGTCATTCATTTATGTCCAGGGAAAACGGTAGTTGTGAGTCACCCAAACTGTCAGTCACTAAATAGTATTTGTTATTCTAAACTGTGAAATATTAGTTTACTTTTTGAGACCATACTATATTTACATCCCTCATCTTGGATAATGAATCATCTTAACTTCTGGTACAGTTTTTATAGACACTAATAAAAATATTTCAAATAGATCAACATCGTTTTGATTTAATCCTATTCAATTGTTTTGTTTATTTTTATTTAAAATTTTATATATTTTAATATGAATGACATTAGGCAAATGTGAAGTACTAATAATAGTAACAGAAGAATAATAGCCTTTCTTACCCGCTTCGGTGGCCACATAATCTAATATGCTACCCTCACAGTAGACTAGACTGCCGATGACAAGGAGATAAAAGGTTAAAATCTTGGTCGGGTGTACTAAGGCTTTTTTACAAAATGGTTTTCCACTCTTCCTGCACTAAAATGCGGCTACACTTCATATATAATAAAAAATTCCTAATCGCTAAAACCTTTAGCATAATTATTACATAAGCGTAGCCCTATTTGATACACTTCTCTTTATGTAGCTCTAGCCCTGCCTGTGTACCAGCAGTGATACATAACCTTCAAGAGGTGCAACAGGGGTGTATCAAATATAGCTTTTAACAATTCCAGTCACCTCTGACAAGACATCTTGTGAATGTGAGGAATGCCAGGCCTCCACCGTGGTTCGGATTCCACGTTAAACTGTAGGTCCTTCATTTCATCTCACTATCACCCTACCATTACACATTAGCGTAAGTGCGTATAACCCGAACGGGTAGTAAGACGCGGTGCTAATAATATTAATAATAATTCCAGCAGAAGCTTGAAAGACCCTATCTTGAGAACCAATGACCATAGGACATATGTTCATAAGAACATTTTGTGTTGTTTTGAGGTTTACTTTCAAAACCCTAGTTATTTCCCACATAAATCGATACAACCTGTATATACACATATTTCTCTTTCTTTAACTTAGTTAAATTTTTAAAACGAAAAGAAAATACCCTTTATTTAAAATACTCCCACAAAAAAAAAGGTCAGTAATGTAAATTGATATCTCACTGGTCACAATACTTCAAAAACCTGAGCTTCGGCAGAGTCAAATTGTAAACTATCGATTCCAACGATATTAGTCTGGTCACCCACCATACCTGCATAATATATTGATTATAATTAGTACTCTACTACAAAAGTCTCAATAATATTTCATCAATAACTAAGGGTGTGCTAAGTACACTTTTTTAATTCAAAACAAATTTGATTCGAATATATGACACATTCTTGAAGCAAAATCAAAGTTTGAATATTTTTGACGTGAATATGTCTTTAAATTCAAAACAATACTAGGGCGATACAGGATGAAAAGTTTGTAACAAAATCATTCATTAAGGTTTGGCTTAATAATTTATAAGATATTATAGGTAGCCAAAGCAAATTGATACCATTCGATAGCTGATGAAATAAAGATTCGTCATTGACAATTAGATAGCAGCTAATAATAATTAACTTACATTACAGTGTTGGTGAATAAAATGTGGAGTGAAGTTGAAAAATTCTAGGAATCTCACAATTTCCGCCTATACTCGCTGGAAAGCCATCCAGAAATATGCCCAATGTATATGACTAGAAAGAACAGCTCGTCAGTATTGAGAGCGGAAGAAATTGTAATTGGTGCAGCGCACTTTGGCGATGGTGGTGCACAAACCTATGGATGTGAATGACGTAAGCAAATATGCCACTACATTGGAAGATGGATTGGACAAAATGGATGTGGATTTCGGAAGATCGGTTAGGGCAACCATGCTTGGTAATATTTGTATTGATTTTACGTTCGCCAGGCACTTGGATATATCTTGTGTACAGTTTGTATCTTACTTCTCTTACCATACACCCTTGATAAATAAAATTGTAATCATTATTAAAACTTTTTTCATCTATTTACACTTCCCAACACATATATAAACCTCTGGCGTAAAATCCACGATAGATCCCCTCCGAGCGTGTACTGACACAGCCACAGCTGATTTTTTTTTGTTAGTGGTTTTATACTTTAAAATATATTCTATTGCTATTATTACATCTTTAAGCCCTAAAATTATTTGTTAAATGTTTTATTGCACAATTTTTGGTACTATTTCTTTTTGATTCTGATTCAGCTATCATCATGACCTTTAATTCAAATACTTCAAACTTTTTTGTATGCCTATCAATTTTAAATGGCTCAAAATGGGAATAATTAACCTATAAATTGAGTATTTTATCTGTCAACCTCTTTATTGGTGAAGCTTTGTAATTGTTGAAGCCAGATTTTTTTTTTCAATGTAAAGTCAAAGTTGATATTTGATCAAAACTAAAGTTGAAATTTTGAAGCTTTTCACACCCCTATCAATAACTATTATTGGTGTGTAAATAGAACATAAAATTATATTGTTTTGACAAAAGATGACTAAATATTTGTCAATTAAATCATCAATAGACCTTTAATTTCATATATATCAAATATTCTTATACATATTTAGGTAATGTGAGACTGAGTCCTGATTGGTGAAACTTAGATGAGATTTTTTTTTAAATTCCTTGGCTGCTATGTGTTAAATAAAAAACAATGGTGTCAAAAAGTTCAAGAGCTTTCACTTTGGCAATATTTTAAATTAGAGCGAGAAATAATGTTTATATGATCATTTTTTTCTAGTAACCTAATGTTTTAGAGCTTGCTTTAATAAACATAAACTAATGGCATTTTAATTTTAGATAGTTTTATAAAAAGTTAGTTTAACAAGATTTAAAGTAAGAACTTTTATCAATATAGCTACAAGTGCTATTTCTTGAATAACTTTTTCTTTCTTTCATTATTATCCATTTAATTATTAACATTTAATTTTGCAGTATTATTTCACATACAGTTTAAACCAAAACAAAATGTTAACAACAAATTTATTATAAAGTTTAATATTTGGCACAAATGAATGCATTATTTTTTCTAAATGTGTTACAAGAAACCGGATTTTTAATTCTTCTCGTGGGAAGTAGATCCTTATTGTTAACAACTATCGTTCAGCAAATAACAGTACATGAAAAAAACAAACTTTTCCCCAAAGTTTACAGAATTCCCATATTTCCAATCCTGCAATCATAAAATACTTCCACACACAATTTATATAAATAATTAATTTTGTATTTTTACACAGAGGGTAGCAATGATCAATGCAATGAGGTATTCTTAAATACTACAAGCAACATAAATAATTAATGATGATAATCAAGAGATATTACATAATACCTTAAAAAAAAGATTGCACTCATGTATTTAAACAATTTTTTCAGCAATGACTGTGTTCAAAATATTTTCCTTAGTTCAAGTGGAAAAAAAAGCGTGGAGGGAAACAATATATCGTCCCTCCTCAGATATTCCTCGAGGCGGAGAAGTCCGCCAATGAAGACTATGAGTTAGATACTGAAAACATATGAACTGGCACACTCCATTGGAGATAGCAATTAAGGAAAATATTCACATTGTATCGTTATAGGTATCTCCTTAAACACGGACCTCCCTTATTCTTTATTTTTGGTTAAAGGTTACCATTTGTTTTTAGGAGAGAAAAATTATTTATTTATTTGAGGTATTTAAAGTGCACTTTCTGAACCGAGCCTACTAGTTTTGCCGAGAAAGGTATTTCCACGTTAACATCCAGAGTTATTTTACATGCCACAATCGAAATGGGACCAACAGCTTTACTTGCCCTCCAAAAGAAGTTGTGCTATGGATTTTTAATCTCTCAAGAAAAATCTGTCGACACCGGCTAGGTTTGAACTCACCAACATAGGGTCCTGATTACCTCAGGAGCATTTTACTCCAAGAGTTTGATGGCGGTCGGGAACAAGTAGCACCATATGTGTTTCTATGGTGTACCCCCTCTTGTCATCCTTATTCAGAGGCTAGCAATAAATGGCCTTTACTTAAGTCCAATCACACTAACTCCAGACATTTTGGCGATTATTAAAGTATTAGTCAACACAGATTTAAATTCTTCAACCTTTCTGACATGCCTCGTTCATTTTGTCAAGTGAAGAGAACTAACTTTATTTGTAAAAATTGGCAAGCATATATTTATGATTTGGCTGGATACATACCATTTACATAACTTATGTGTTGTCAAAAAAGGTCAATATTAGCATGAACGAAATATTAAAGTAGTTCTAAAATAAAAGTTGAATTCTAAAATGCACTTTCTGGTCATTATTGGACTAGTTATTTTGTGTGACCTTTCACATTTTGTTTGACAGCTATGCCATATTTTTGTGTGTGCACTTTTTATTCCATTTTAAAGAGAAATAATTTTTTATTGGGAAATGGTACAAATAACAATTTTATTTTTATTTTCCTTATATTAGGCTATCATTACTAAACGGTACCTTTAGCACCAAGTTTTTAATGACTTTATTGAGGAATAGTGTTTGCCTCAAAGATAAAACATTAAGAAAACAGCACACAGCTAGACAAAAGGGTGTCAAGAGTGTTAAATTAGTAACGACAATTAATTTTATTCTCAAACAAAGTGGAAAGTCATGTGTGAAAAGGAAGGAGTGTGAGTCACAGTAGTATCTCTCTATATATGAAGCTGAATCTATATCTGTCAGGAAATGATAACTCACTTCTATATGAGCTGGAAAACATAGATTTGGCAGGAAGATAGAGTGATTTACCCATATAATCATAAAAATCTAAAAACAAGAAATGTTAAAATAAAGATAGGCAATATGATTAGAAGAAAAAATGTAGTGAGGTAAACAATTAAAAATTTGTCAGGAAGGTAAAAAGACCACTCCAAATAATCATAAGAGTCCGAAAACCTTAAAATTTTAGATCAACTCCACCAAATCAGAAGGAGAGTGAATGAGGGGCCGAGTATATGAAATAAGTAGTTATTAACTGTGGTGGAAAAGTCTTAATTTGGCAGGCAGGTAGGACGTTTCCAGATAACCAAATAAGTCTTAAAATTTGAAATTTCTAAATGGTAGACATAATATTGGATGAGAGAAGCGAAGGGGAGTTAAGGGGCTTGTAATTTACAAAATTAATAAAAACAACTTTTTCTCAGTGTGGAAGGAAATTGAAATTTGGAAGGAATGTAAAGTGATCATTTAAAATAACAAAAACACACTCAAAATTTTAAATGGAACCTCGGGAAATAAGGTAAGGGAGGGGGAAGTGGGGTATTTAAGGAAAAAACACGTTTAGGTAAGGTAGAAAATTTATATTTGCTAATCAAACAAAAGGACCTCTCAAAATAACTAAGTAAAAATATAAATTTCTAAGAGGAAGTTTGAAAAATCGGGAGGAGTACAGGGGAGGCAAATTTCCTTAGCAAATACATGTAACTTCTTCTCTCTATGGAATAAGACTGAAATTTGACCACTGAGTTAGGGACTAGTAAGATCTACAAATAAAGATTAAGGTCTAAAAATTTTCAATTTTTAAATGGACCTCCGGAAGATGCTGGGTGGGGTGGAGGGAGGAAGAAAGGGGTGGTATGTACATGGAAAATACCTTTTATGGGGTAGGTAGAAAATTAAATTTGCCATAAATGTAGCGAGATTACTCTAAATATCTAAATTAGTCTATATTATATTTTCTCTTTATAAGTGGGAGCTGGTGAAATGAAGAGGCTTAGAAATTTCCAAAACTAAAAGAATAAACTACTTATCAAAGTGGGAAAAGATTTAAATTTGTTAGGCAGGTGTAAGGACTACCTCAAACTGCAATGAAGGTGTTCCCTACAAAGTTTCCAAAAATATAAAACTCTCCTTGGTATTGTAAATGAGTGCAATTTTTTTTAACTAAACTTGTAGGAAAATAACTCAACCAGACAGAAGAATATGAACCTTTAAAATTTGAAATGGGTTACTAGAAAGTCATGGCTGTAAACTTCCAAACCTCTTATGGATGTAATAAAAAATAATATAAATTTGGCAAGATAGTAAAGAGACATTTTTATAATTTGAAATTAAAAATGTAAATTATGATAAAATGGGGAATGATAAGAAATTTCAAAATTTATAAAAAAACCTCTTTTCATATGGTAGAAAATAGAAATTTCACAAATAGCTAGAAAAGCGTGTTTAAAAAAAATCAAGACTTTTTTGATGGGGAGCTAGGAATTTAAAACTAATAGGAAAAATCCCTTTCTAAATGTGTTATAAAATGTAAATATTTTAGGCAGTTAGGACGATTGAGCCAAATGATCAAAAATAATAAAAATTGTGAAAATTATAAACATTTAAATTGGTTTAAGAAATGTGGGGCTTACCATTTATTAAACTAATGAAACAAATAGCCGAAACTATTGTTAATGCATTTTAGTGGGGATAGTCCCTCATAGATATCATATTCTGAAAATTGAAAAATGACACCTGGACATGGGTTCGATTCCCGTGTCCAGGTGTCATTTTTCAATTTTCAGAATATATTTATTAAACTAATAAGGGGAAAAAAAACAACTTTTTGATGTGGAATAAAATTTAAATTCAACATGTAACCAAATATACCTACCGGATAACTGAATAATGTCTGATAAGATGGAATCTCAAAATTGAAAACCAAGAAATGTAAGAGCTTTACTAATCTTCAAGTAAGCTCGACTCTCAGATCAATGATGATTTTCTGGCTCTAAGTTTTGGTAATCAAAATAATTTAACACCTTTAAGAAGGGAGTAAATTGTTTTAAATTTATTTTATGAAAAGTAATTGTCACTAAAATGGTTAAACCACAGAAATCCTTTTTATAATTTTTTGCCTTTCCCTTGCGGTTACAAATTTAATCTATTAAACTGTGGTATTAAGGATACAAAATATATTAGCGATTATGAATCCTCCAGTTCTGGGCAGTCCTTTTGTACTAGATTATTTGAAAAAGCAACTCTTTGAATTGACAAAGGACTATGCCTTTATTTAGCTGACAAACATCACTGTGGAATTGACAAAGGACTCTGCCTTTATTTAGCTGACAAACATCACTGTGAAGAAGTTGTTCTCCAGTCTAACAGTCAAATTTTTCAGTAAGCTCTTTGAACTATCTTTAGTTTATATATCCGGACGGAGTTAATCTTACCTGAAATGATTAAAACTGTTAAGCTGTTAGACGTAATAAAATAAAGCCCTTATGAATTCCTTTCAATTCACAAGCACACTCTAGTTGCCTATTATTGAATTTGGGAAAAATTATCTGCTCCGGTAGTTGTTCTGGCTATTTATATGATTTTCAAAAAATCCTCTTAACTTGAAAAATCGTTGCTCATACTCACAAGTGTTTAGTTGAGGTGTGCCAACCATAGAATTTGATTAATCCATACGAAAAATGTTAGGGAAACCTTGAATTGTTTGATTAATTACGTGATCATGAGCTTGAATAGAAGTGTCATAATGCACATTGATAGTTGGACCAAATCAATGGCTGTTAATATTTTTTTCTTTATTTTGAACTAAGTAAATATTTCTACAGCAGCTTCAATAAAGGATTCCTTCACGAGCTTATCGTTGAAAGGTTTTTTTATTCCCAGCCAACACATGCAAAACTTTGAACAAAGCTACAGTAGTATAAAACTACACTAACAGCCAAAGACTTCCTAGGAAAAGAGACAGGTTCAATGCACCTATTAAAAAACAAAAACAAATCTAAGCTTTGTAAAATAGCTTGAATTTGCTGTTGATGTTAGTCCAAAACAGCGCTTGCCTATTTATGACTTGCATCTCTCTTACTGTGTTTGCTTTTTGAACACATCACCCCTAGAACGGAAACAAACACTATTAATTATGACCAAACAAGATTATTTTGGCCACTCTCAAGAACTATGTGAAATAAGTTTGAAAAATATTTAAGCTTAGAAGATCTAAAGTCCAAAGATCAACTTTTAGCTACAATGTAGTTTTCTTACACAATCAATTGGTTGCCGACCCCTGGTCTAAGGGACTCGATATCTGAACAATTTAAAAATAAAGTTGTTAGATTATAATAAGCAATCAACATTATCAATATGGCTTGTGTGTTTGTGATTTGTTTTTCTATAAATAGGTAAAAATGATACAATCCTTATGAGTTTCTTTCAGCTGTTCTGTTCCTAGCTATCCATACATAAGGTTAAATCTGGCTATTGACATAATTTAAGGTCATATTGGCACCTAATAGGAATACAAAACCTAGTCCAAGGTGTTACTCTCATGTTATGATTGCCTGCTTAAAAAGGGAAGATTGGAATTTGAATCCCAATAGTGTACTGTGGGTAGTTTTTCCTAAATTGTTTTCCACTATCCTTCCCCACAAATGGAGGTATTTTACCTCTTAAGTGTTCATATATGCATACAATCTGAAAACGTGATGAAAAAAACTTGAATTGAGGTCACAGCCTAGTTTAAGTTATATATCCTAACAATGGAAATTCTTAAGTTTAAAAACCAATGAACAATACTTAATTATCTCAAAATGATGACAGAAAATCTATTGCTATGTTTCTTAACAATTACCTAAACTTAATCTTAAAACAGTAACACTTTGCATTTACTGTTGGTGGAAAAAAGCTAGTTTAAAATGATAGGTTTTTAATTCTTTTAAGGGTCATGTTGACCTAATCAAAGTTAGTGGAAGGGCTTCATTTGTCAAGACATTGAGAAGGTTAAATGGCATAGGATATATGATGATGATGATGATGGGCATGTTGATACTTTCAACCCTCCAATTTGTCATGAGTTATATTTTAAAATAGAAAATTATTTCTTAAATAATGCCAGATTTGTGAACATCTCCATGGCATGTCTGTGCTCTGGTAGGCTACCTCCTTAATAGAAGACTGTCATCAGGAGGGATACCAACATTGAAAAATTGCACCATGATGATGGGGTTCTATCCTACCTCAGCGCACTTGGTGTGGTTTAAAATCCTTTATATCCCTGGCAGTTAAACAGATTCCCCATATATTTGTTTAGGGTGTGCTACCTTAAGTATGTCTCTAAAGATCTACTACGATTCCATGTTTATTATGATATGGATTAGGATAGGAAGATAGGGTATTCATAAAATATGCCATGGTAGAAACAAAACTGTATTCGAAACCAACAAAAATAACAACAAATTATTTTTGATCGTCGACAAATAATATCACATAGTAGGCAACAAGTAAAGGTAATGTTTGTTTACATATTTAACACAAAAATCGACTGAAATTCAGCTAAATCGGTAGGATTCATTGATACAAAAAACTTTAATGGAAGAGAGCCCATGAGATATTAGGCAATGTTTATGCCCTGCTAGTTTTCCTAACTAATGAGGGTTGTTTTCTTCTTAAATCATTAAATTATTTTTTTTGTAATTATTTATTGTAATAGCCTGTATTTTTACATTCGACCAGTATACTCCCAGCTTTCAGTAAAAGTGCGAGAACAGCTTGTAATACTTAACCAATGAGACACTTGGATTAATCGTTACACCAAACGTTTGAACACAGTCACTGCCTTTAGACAAGAGCAGCCGTTTAGAAAAAGGAAGATGACGATTTACTATCACTAGAGAAATGGTCACACCCAATGAGAACTGTCAAAACCATTTGCGTCATGAATGAAATTATACAATATTTAAGAATAAAATGCTGACTAATTCTATTTTAAAAAATAGACGAGATCACCATACACACAACTTGGAAACCATTACGAGATTATTTTATATGAGTGTGACTAATTCAAAACTGGGGACACGAAAAGTGTTTGAAAGGTTCCTGGTAAACAATTGTTTTTAAAAAAACACCAATATATTTTTCCAGGTCAAAAATAACAATTAAAAACATCTTAGTTTTAGGCAACTTTAAATAAAACTTCTAGCTAATCACATATTAACAATATTTTATTTCTTAAATGATCAGACAAGCAACATAAATTTTAACTTCAGGTCATCCAGCTATGAATACTTAAATGTGTGTTTAGAAATAGAGCAATCGTTCCTTTCATAGACATGAAATAAAAGTTATTACCTTCGCTGATACAACCACTTGTAATTTTAAAATGTAAGATATATTTGACAATAGAATAAAAATGCTTAAAGGTTAGTAAATCCATAAAGTATGAATTACAATATTTTCTGCTGTATTTTTTGCGATAGTAAATATGACAATCTTCAAAAATAGCTATGTAAATCTCTTTCGATGACTAAAAAATTGCAACATAGTTTTGTACATTCATTCATATGCCATTGGTATTCTTAGAATAAAAACCTGTTGTAGCTGGCTACCTCAAGTAAATTAAGTTGTGTGGATAAATAATCTAATTTCCCCGCCAAACCAAACAAATGAACCAAAACCATTTATAGGCCCAAGTTGAGCCTCATTTAAGATAAAGTGTATCTCGGTAAATAATGAATATACAGTCGGACCTCCATATATTGAAGTCGATGGTTCCATATTTTTTTTTTATAAATAGAAACAATTTTTTTCATACATAATATTGTGTAGTCTATTGTATTTACAAACATTTCCTAATCAATGCACTCATTATAAGTGAATATTAATCACATTATGTAAAAGTTATGTTCATAAAGTTAATCAAAAACAAACAAGAAAAACGTGTTGGGTGTAATATTCAAATGTATTTACATTTGTGTGAAACACTTTCTAATGTCTTGGTACACAGTAAATTTCGATGAGGATTCATCATAAAAGTGTTCACAACTATGAAGTCCACAAAATACATTGTTGGGAATATTTTCGGCAAATTGAAGACCACGATGTAATGTTAAACACGGCCACTTGTGGAAAGGGGCAAGACAAATGTGGAGACACCCCCCCTCCCCCTCATAAGGCGACCCGTCAGCGTCGCAATGACTTTGACCAAACAGTTCCTTATTCCTCTTTTTTTTTTTCTCCCGTGTTTTTCATAGACCATCGTCATTATGGGGGGAAAATTCCAATTCGTCTTGAAAACAATTTGATATTTAGAATTTTTTTATTGATATAAGGAAGTTTGATATATAGAGGTACCAATGTATACACACTTTTGAATAAAATAAAATTCTGTATCGTTTTGAATGCTCAAACCCTGCAATTAATATCCTGTCTTGTCCTTGCATGTTATTATTAGGCTTTGCACAATATAGGTATAAGCCTAATCCTGAGATTAGTGTCTGGGATTTTGAAAATAATTTCAACTATCGATTTTGACACAAGCCTAGCCCATTTTAGTCAAACAACCTAAATTTATTTTTATTGGTCGTAAATATTGATAAATGCAAGTTAAATGATGTGCCACACATGTGATACACTTTGGAATGATGAATTTTAACAAATGCACACCTGAAAACCTTTCAAAACAATTCCATTTTTGTACAAATGATAACATATAGATTAAATTCACTGATTCAGTGAAAATTATTACCAGGTTGTAATACTGTGTTGTTGGTGTGCAAATCTTTAGAACTTATCCCAAAAGAATTTACCTAGAGCCACCTTGGAAATCATTCGAGTTTATCCCAAAAGCATTTACCTAGGGCCACCATGGAGTTGTTTGTCATATAACTATCTAAAAATATATAATTTAAGATTGACAGGCTTATAAGATACCAAATGAGTCAGTTTTTTTGTCAGTGCAAAACTAAAAAAATGATGAGCATGCTAGAGGTAATCTATCCGCATTTGTGTGGAAGGAGAGTGGGAAACTATTTAGGAAAAAATACCCTCATTTAACCCGACCAGGATTCAAACCCCAATCTCCCTGAACTTGCCAGTTTAACACGAGTGACAACTTGGACTGTTCGGCCACTGAAGCGGGTGGAAGAGTAGTTAACAAACAATCCTGCTCCAGCATTTGCAAGTCATAAAGGGTAGTGTACACTAATGAAACAACCTATTAGGAAAAAGGTTGCACCTTTGTTCACTAAAGATTATAACAAATTAATTTACCAGACATCAATTTAAAAATATATATATTTACCAATATCTCAGAAACTATTGGTTTAGTAAAAATGTTTATTTTTAATAATACTATAACTTAGCAATGATAGGTTATTTCTTATCTCAAAGTGTTGCAGAGATATTCACTAAGTCGAGTAATTTTCCCTGAAAAATTATATGTGCCATTTTGTTTCTAATGTTAAACAGTGTTTAGATATGGATTTTAATCAAAATCTGAGATTTTTTTTCTTTTAGCTCTTGAGTAAACTACTCTTAACTCTAAGGTTAAATATTTAGTTTCAAGAACTCCTCAGGGAAGATTATGAAAACCCTAGATACCAAGTTTTATCTCGATCAGTAAAATGGTTTTGGCTTTAAGCCAAGATATACACACAGCATCGCGAAAACAACTTTTTGAGTTTCAGTGGGTTAGGAAATGTCAGCATTTACCAAAATATCCAGTTCAATATTTTTGAGGGGTTGAGAGAAAATAAAAAGAGAGAGAAAAATAAAAAAGACAAAGGTGCTGGTTGGGCAGTGGGGGAAGAATTAATAGTTATTATTATTAACATCGCGTCTTACTACTCGTTCGGGTTATACGCAATTACGCTAATGTGTAATGGTAGGGTGATTGTGAGATGAGATGGAGGACCTACAGTTTAACGTGGAATCTGAACCACGGTGGAGGCCTGGCATTCCCCACATTCACAAAATTAATAGTTCTGGGGCAGGTGAGAAAAGGGAGCAATAGGGGGATAAGAGAAAAGGAGATAAAAGAGGGATAGGTATACTCCATTCATGGTAGGAATTACTCTCTGAAAGGTCTTTTTTCCTACCAATATCCTACTATATAATAGATTTCTGGTAGGGAAAAAGGCCTTTCAGAAAACAATTCCTACGGTGAACAGACTTTACATAGAAACTGTTACACAAAAGAAAGAAAAACGATATAGGAGAGAAAAAAAAAAGAAGGGAAAATCCAGGGAAATTCAGTTACCATTAAAAGAGAGATGAGTAAATGATTTTGATTAGTTCTGCACATCTTACAGACTATTTGAGTAGATTGTAACTTAAAATCTAAGTCTGAATTAACGGTAACTAGTAAATCAATTAATTCACGAAGCTCAACTTTACCTGGTGGAAGATTGAACCTCTGCTCTCTGGGTCAGAATCAGAATTGCCAACCACAACCTTTCCAGTAAGTATAAAAATATGGCAGTTATGCTATTGAACACTTGTAATACATATGATACTATGTTTATCCATGAAAAAGTTAGGCTAATTTATATTTTTACAGCACACTTTGACAGCAATGTTCCCTTGCACATGTGCCATTCATACCAATTTGATAGTTAGCTCAGCGCTAGAGTGCTTTACTCTAACTCGAGAAGCCTATTTTCAAATCTTGGACAGGTGCACAATCTCTCTCAAAACAGAAGAATATTAGTTGATTTCCTTAAACATTATCGTTCTTATTATGTCCCCTTAAATTAGTTTAATAGAAAATATATATCCAATGAAAACACTCCTTCAGCATTTCAACACACGAGAGCAGGACTTCTCATTAAATTTTTTAGGTTATCACTCACTATGAGGCATGTTTTTAAAAATGGTATTATTTTAGCCAACATTTAATAAACTCTTTGGTCAACTTTTGGGAGCTAGCTCACCAATGTGCGTATTACAACCCAGCTTAACAAATTTTCATGTATATCTAAACATTAGAATTGTAGGTAAGAACATAAATAGCAAAATATTATTAAAATTCTATTTAATCTTAAAATGTATCAACAGTTTCTGTAAAGATAATACATACAGGTGATAGTTAAAATAACACATACATATATATACATACATCCATATAAACAATATTCCCAGTCATTAAGGTATCGATTGAATTCCCCAATTAAAATATATCTCGGTTAAAATTATTGAAATTATTAGGAAAAAACAAATGTTTGAATTATAGTTGTGACTTAGATAAACAGAATTAACATGATACACAAACATTGATGTATATTAAGCATTTATGTTGGATTTATTTTTTAACTTACAAATAAAAGTGATAAGCCAATGAAAGCCATAAACAATCATTACATTTAAAAGGATTCAAATTAAGATTTATTTTGATGGCCAGCTATAATGTGGAGCCAACAATCGAAACGAGCACAAATTACAAAAGTTAGCAAGATCGGTATGGGTACATATTCACTATTTTCTTTTTGACAGCCTATTAAGATCAATAATTTAATACTCCTTTTAGACTATTAGATTTATGATAAATTAATTATATATAATCTTATATAAAAGAGAATTTGTACAGGTAAAACTTAACAACAAAAAATAACATGTATCACAGTAAAAGTAAGAAATTCCAAAGTAAAAAAAAAATAAAAAAAATGCACTACTACAAAACCTTAATTATGGATGGCCATACAGTTGTGTTAAAAAAGGATAGATAAATTTTAAAATCTCCCAATAAGGTGTAATATATAAAACTTATATAAAATGAACTTGTAAACACAGGTAAAACGTAGGTCCTATCTTATGTCACGTTAAACTCATCGTAACTTAACCATCCACTTAACTGTTCGTTAACTAGGTGTTAAATTATGTTTTGTGATACTATAATATAAACTAAATACTGTAAATTAAGAAGTGAAAACAGATAGAGGTAGAATGTATATTTTGTACAGCAGCTAAATTACAGGGTTATTTAAGTTTACCAAATAATACACATTGTATTTCTCTTAATTAAATATCAGTTAAAAATAAAATCACAGTAAAATCTCTATATTATTCAACGAGTTGGGACTCTTAAACCTTAAACTCATCCTAAAAGGCATCTTGTTTTCATTTTTAAATTGAGTCAAACTGTGACCTCATAATATATATTGCATTTATACCAATATGAAGGAGCATTTTTACTTTTTTTCCAAACGCATTGACACAGCCATTAACATCAATGAAGGTCTTTTAGAACCGGAGAAAGAATTAATGGCAAAGATGATGAATCATCTGTTGTTGAAACTGTTAAAACACCTCTCAACAAACTATCTTTTTGAACCACATTGACTCTCCTGCCTACTGTAATCTGTGAGATCTAATTATCTTAACAATGTCTGGTGATGAGTACAAGACATGCAACTCATAACTAAAGTCTGTTCAGCGTAGGAATTGTTTTCTGAAAATCCCTTTTCCCTACCAGAAGAAATATATTATATAGTAGGCTATTGGTAGGAAAAATGACCTTTCAGAGAGTAATTCCTACCGTGAATGGAGTATACATACCCTCCTCCACTTCCCAATACCATGCTTTTCTTGGACCAAATATCTTCACAAGCACCTTGTTTTCGAACAGCCTAAATTTCTTTTCGTCAAAAACTATGGGACTATGTTTTACAACCATAAAGAACAACCAGTAGAACTATTGTTTTGTATATTCTGAGTTTTACATTCCTTGACAGTAAGAAAGATGTTAACAACCTACTGACCAAGTAATAAGATGCCTTTCCCAACTGTATTTTTTTCCTAATTTCCATTCTAATATTGTTATATGAACACTAGTTAAAAATGTTCCTAAATATTTAAGTTCATTAATCATCTCAAATGATATGTTGTTCACAGTAAACTCTGAATCATCGTCCTTAATCGATTTACTTTTAAAACTTCAAAGTAATTATTAAGATTAAAAGAGAAAGGTAAACAAATATATTACACCCCATTCAGGAATGTCATTAAAATGTTCTGAAACTAAAACTTATTTCTTTCTGGATTTTATTTAAATACATCCTAGCTATTATATTCAGAAACATATAACAAACCCTCAAAGGTTAATGTAGCAATGCAATCCAACAGTGATATTATGAAAGATAAAAATAAAATATAAGTATGAAGTGGTAGAATTAAAGGTACGGTAACAAGAACAGTAAGCATTGCAAACAAAATTCACTCAAGTAGGATATTTAAAATGATATGGCCTTCACAAATATCCCCCAAAAATACGACAGAAATAATCAAAACCATTGGTAACAAATAAAACCACAAATGGAGACTTTAAAATCTCAATAAATGCTTTTTTCAACTTTCACAATTAATGATTTTTATATATATATATATATATAAAACAAGTATTGGTACACAGGTAAATAAAAAAGGCTAGTTATTTGACCACCCAAAATTCATACAATGAACCACCAATCCATTATATTATAGGATTCACATTTTCAGATCTCACTGACACTTAAATTACGAACCTTACTATGTTTTGGAAAAGGAGTTTTCAACCACACCTTTTAAATTATCATGGTTTCAATTGAATTCATGGCATACCAATATAAATTTGGTTTAAAATGCTGATAGATGATATAAGAACAAATTTCCCATCACTATATTCAAACATTACTATCGACTTTGCCCACATTTCAACTTTACATCCAAAATTTGTGTGCTTAAGTGAATTTTAAAGAACCAAAAAATTGTCACACTTGTGGGAGAGTTCATAGATGCCTTTTTTTTACTGTAAATCATCCTGTTAGAGAAAAATCATGAAGTGGGTTGGCAAAAACACCTATTATAGAGGGGTTACTTTGCACCCCCCCTCCCCCCCAACTCAACCATGTTTTTTAAACAGAGAATTCATCTTTGGGCAATGAAACCCTAACGGGGTGTTAAATGAGCCAGTTTATTTATTCTTATGTCATTTTAATATACATTCTCTTCAAAATTGTCGCTACATAAATTTGAGGTATTTTGGCTGCATCAACAAAAGTACAAGGACACTAAAAATTGTTTGTTCAAACACTGCCAATAAAACAGCTTTTCTCACAGAGAACCAACCAGTATGTCAATAATAACTCCTGCATGTCTTGCAAACACCTCAAAGGATTCTACAAAGTATTTAGGTGAACCTAGTGGTCTTTAAAGTAATTGTTAATTGAGGAATTTTTTTCTTTCAAAGTTGGCAAATTTACCCCACTGGGCAAAGTCGATGTTACCCTTGTCAATATATCACCAAAACTAGTATTTAAGAAAAGTGTACATTCATGAAACACATGTATCATAGTTCTTTATATTTATTTTACATTCTCCATATCTTATTAACCATCTCAAGTGGGAAACCATTTAGGAAAAACAATCTTATAACCATCTCAAGCGGGAAACCATCAAGGAAAAACAATCTTCGTTCGCCTAGCTAAGACTCAAACCCTGACATAAACATCACCGGCAAACCAGACCAACATTTGGTTTGTGGGCCTGCCGGTTGAATTTGCTTGTTAACAGTTTATTCAACAATAATTTGATAAGTTGATACTATGTCTTATATGTAAAAGAGACAAGAAAAGGGGAGGCCATAGGAATTAGGTTTGTAAAGAGCATGTTAGCTGTCCCGAGGAGAAGCAGGAAAAGAAATTAAGTTACCCGGGAAAGAGTTGAAGTATAAGAGATAGTAGAGAAAGCAAAACTGAGATGGTGTGGGCATGTAATGAGGATGAAAAAGAAAAAGATGCTAAAGAGAATGACGAAGATTAAGATTGTAAGAAAAATACTGCTAGAAAGTCCAAGAAAGAGATGGGAGGAGCAGATAAAATAGAGTGTGCTAGTGAGAGTAGAATTTTTTTTACATCCATTAAGGTTTCCAGCCTGTGGCCTGGGTCAGTTTTTTTTATTCAAGCCATATATTTTTCCACTAGCGGCTTGCTAGGTCTGTCATAGCTTCATATGCTTTATAATTAAGATTAAGACTATGACAGGCCCAAAATCAAGTCCCCCGACCATTAATTCACCACTGTGAAAGGGTAAGCCCACATTTCACCAATGATAAATTTTTCGACCATACCAGGAATCAAACCCGGGACTCTTTAACTAAGTAGACAGACACACTACCGACTGAGCTAAAGTGTCGGATTGAGAGAAGAATAATGGAAGCAATAAAAGGAGGAAGAATGGTGGATAGGTATAGAAAAATTGAGGCATTTTATTTAAATGACCTGGCCGCAGGCTGGAAACCGTTAAGATGATGATGCTATATCTTGAAATTTTCCAGGGCAAAGCCATTCAAAGCTCAGACCAGTATGAAGCATAGTGCTAAACAAAACCAGAATAATTTGGACAACCTAAAATCTACTTAATTTATGCCTCTAAAAAATGACATAGCTCCCAAGATATTTGAATGCTGAAGTTGCACTATTAAATTGGTTTAGAACTTTTGAATTTGTGTCGCTAAATAATAAGTGGATTGGGCTGCTAGTGTCATAAGTTTGATGGATGAAAGTACTTTTAGTGAATACACCACTTGAATGTTTTACCACAGTAGGTAGGGATCGCCAAAGTAGTAAGAACTAGTGCGTCATAGCTGTATGTTCAGTCTTGACCTAAGACTGAACATTGGCAAGGCGCACCGAGGGCAGTTTCCCACAGTCTGATTTTCTCATCTCGTCCGACTACTGGTGCATTTTATTCAAAGTCTCCTTCCCCAACTGCAATTTTTTCCTGCATCTTAGAACCCATTTGGATTACATGCTGACTACATTTATATTAGTAGGACTTATAGTTTAGGGATAGAAGAATACTTTTACTCTTGGTTATGTAATTTAAGTTATAGATTAAAAAATCAAAATTTTGTTTAGCACATAATGTTTAACACCAAATGCATAAATGTTTTCTTATCGGTTTTAAACTTTTTAATAAAGTACACTTGGATTACACTATGTCTATATCTTATAAGTTGTGCCATAGTTTTATCGTATTAGATAAGCTATCCACCTTTAAGGGTACATTTAAAATATGAAGGTACGGAAAATTATAAGTAAGCTAATGTCACCCACACTAGTGAGAATGTGAACTAAACATCAAGTTTGTCTTGTCTTATTTGTCGGCGATGAGGTCATGATTCCAATCGTTGCCGGATGTACTATCTAGGTGGTTTTAACTAAATGTTTTCCCACTTACCCTTTGTACAAGTTTGTCTACATTACATCATCCTTAATCACATGAGTGTAACTAAATGCAGATAGATGGGATGGATAGTAAAACGTGGTGGAAGGGGAGGGGGGG
>CABFOW010000716.1:164857-183986 GCA_902141385.1 Timema californicum | reverse complement strand
GGGGGGGAGAAGGTGTCATCTTCAAGAGGCTTCACTAATCTTTCAGTGTTATTGTCTGAGTTACAAACATAATATTAATGTTTATGTGACATTTTTTGTGACCTGAAAACACAAGGCAACATTTTAAGGAAAAGTGTTACACTGAAATTAAAATCTTTTTTTTACCAATTTTTAAACAATGAGTAAGTGTTTCGGAAACCTTTGAACATAATAACTAGAAGGTAATTAATGGTCAGCAAAGCACCGCCAGACATTATATTTTCGAGTGAGTGGAAAAATTGAGTTAAAAAAAACACCACTTAGCATGCAATTGTAATGTCAAAACATATTACACAAATGATCAAATATGGATAATATTAAAACATTTCAGCTCTGTCATCTTTTAACCATGAAAATATCTCATTTTCTTAGGTCACACCTTGATATTTTAAAAGAAGATCTAACTGAGCCTTGATAAATATAACTTTTACTAAAAAATAAATTAGATGTAGAATTGGTATTACCTTTGAAGGCCATATCCAAGCCCAATTTTGCTTCCCCATTCCTAAAATAAGTTTTGGTAAGAATAATTCAACAAAATATCACAACAGTCAATTCATAGAAATATCCCTTATGATTTCACTTGAAGGTATGAATTTCAAAGGATTTTTTTTAAAGTAGGCCCTAGGCTAGGATTTAATTGGTACGCAATTAGAATAAATGGTATTTCTTAAAGATATGTAAAAAAAAAGGAGCATTCAAAGTGATTGAATTCAAGTCATTAATTACATTCACTCTGGCTAGAAAAACTAAACAATTCAAGTTAAAACTATATGCAGCACATTTCTTAAATATATTATAAATCTCTTCCAAAGTTTTGTAGGAATAAAGTGTGATTAACAATTTGAGAGAAAAATCAAATCTTGTGTTATTGACAAGATGGATTTTTGCAATAATTTGGGGCACATTACGCCTTCAAAAGGAGGCACTATTTCTTATGAATACATCTGTGTTTTTTTTTCATTTAAAGATATTACAAAAATGGGAAGAATTTTCAAGTTAGACTTTCATTCCAACAAGTTTAAACATTGTGTGCCGAGTCTTGACACACATATGCATACACACACCGCTTACTGTTTTAACTTTGCTTGCAATGCGTACGTCGAAAACCACATCCGATGTCCTTAGACAATACTGACAATCTCGCACAGTATGGCTCGCACTGTGTCTTTTGCGAAGAGAAAGAACTGATTTTATTTGTCATGATTCTACACATTAGCAAGTGTTACCCATCCAACGGTGGCCCGAGGTAGACCATGGAAACTTCCGTGTTGCCGTACACTGCAGAAACTGAAGGGTACAGTCTCTTATCGGGCAAACCTGGAACCCAATACAAGCAATAATTTGAGAAATATATTTAAAAGAGTTTGGCACGCAATATTCAGGGTTCCTACACAAAATTTTGATTTTTTTCCCCCAAGACATTCAAGAACTTTTCAAGGATTTTCTACAATTTTTCCAGAACAGGTGTATAAAGTAATCTTGGCAAAATACATGCCTGTCCTAGATATTTGTAGATTATAATCCGTTTGCAGAAATAAACAATCGATTTAGAAAGTGTATGTTAAGGTTCACAAATAAATAAATCAATCAAACAGTCATTATAAAAATTATGTTTTAATTACTTTTTATTTCTTAGTTATGAATAAAATAGAGATTATCTAAATTTAATGACCTGTTTAAAAAAAGGGTGACAGTGAAATTTCCAGGACAACCTAAAAAATTTCAGGAAAAGATTGGAAAAACGAGAATTTCCATAATATTTACAAGTCTGGAAGAAATATTTTTAAATTCCAGGTTTTCCATGACGTGTATGAACCCTGATATTATAAGTTAAAATAAAGACTTTATTTAACTCGTTACTAGCCTATACCAAATTATACTTTTGCGAGTTTTGCAATAGTTAACAGATTCAACTAAATTACTATATTGATATCTGTCTAATACTGACTAAAACATTGTTTTTCATCTTTAAGATAAGCTACAAAAAATAGGCCCTATAATTTAAAAAGTTTTTAGGGCGGAGAGGGGTGGGGAAATAGGAGCTTCAAATAATGATTTTATATATTTTAGGATTCAAGAAAATATCAAATTTAAAGAATAAAAACTATATAAATTATTTTCACATTCAAAAATTGTGATTTATTTAAGAACTATGATAGAGCTTATTGGTGGGGAGTCCGTGGCTCCAATCTTATTCACAAGGCTACGGTGAGTGGTCCAAACTGTTATTCTTGTATAAGTGTAAATTTATATTTATCATATTGTAATTAGTTATTAAGTTAATCTATTTTTAAAAACACAATTGTTTGTTTGCTTCGTCTTTCACAGGCCAGATAAAAATCAGTCTGTGGGCTGAAGGTTGACGACTGTTGACCTAGGTGAGGGGTTCCCATCATTTTTTCCCCTTGCGTAACACTTGGCAGCCCATTTCCATAAATTGTATCCTTAATTCTAGCAAAATGTTTTATTACTACAGTAGTAGTTATTTCACAAGCTATCAGATAACACAGCCACCTTCGACTCGGTAGTTGTGTTACAATTATTATAATTTTAAGGGATTGCATATTTAAGAGTCAAATAGCCAAAGCTAATATTTTTGCTTTTCAGTGAGGATTACTCCATTTAGATATCATATTCTGAAAATTGAAAAGTGACACATGGATATGGGAATCGAACCTGGTATCTAAAACCCCAGGACATAAAAAATCACACATTTGTAGCCGACGATTTCCGCACGTCCATCATAGACTATGCCTTAAAATATGAGTGAAGAATGACCCTGGGCACGGGACGATTCCTGGATAGTTCAGCGGTTAGAGTATTAGTGAACTAAGCCAACGGTCCTTGGTTTGATTCCCATGTCCAGGTGTCATTTTTCAATTTTCAGAATATGATATCTAGATGAAGTAATCCTTACTAAAAGGCATAAATAATAGCTTTGGCTATTTGATTCTTAAAATAAATGGGCTAATAATGGGACTAAAAACAATGTAATAAGAAGGTGAAATATATTTTTACATCCAAGAAGCAAAAGTTACATTAAAAATATCACATTTGATTAATTTTTTAATAATCATAAAACAGTTCTATTAAATTGAAATCATTTTCTCAAGGTTAAATATAGAAGAAACCCTGTATCAAACCTCGCCATATCGCCGAGTTAATTTAATAGATTTTGATTGATCTTTTGTCTTGCACTGCTGGCATATATATAGCTATTTACGTCATTCAAATATTTCCGCATACTTCCTGGCACGTACCCCTGGGGGTGCACATACCCCACATTGGGAGCCACTGAGCTAGGTTATGAAATTATTCTAAAGTAGTCTAAAATGATAAATGTTGGTTGAAAAAAAAAAGTTTATATTTTCTGGAAGGTACGTTATACCAAAATCCTACTAAATGTGTATCAATTATGTGGCTAATTGGCTAATAAATATATTAGTGAAAATAACATCATTTAATATCTATTCTAAAATCATTGTGAAAATAGATTTTTGTGTATCTCTTCCTTTGTGTTCAGAATATTTGCATACATGCACACCCCACATTTACGACAAGTTAGGTTCCAGACAACTGTCATAAATCAAAAATCGACGTGGTTCAAAGCAATGGTTTTAAATTTTTATTTATCGATGTATATATTACAATGAAATCATCATAATACAGTTCTATTGTGGATAATACATTTGTAACTAAAGTAAACACTGTAGTGTAGACTTTATATTTCAAAACTGAATATGTATACAAATCACTAGACACTCATTCAAGCAGTAGTGTCATATCATTATGGTGCTGTATCTGCAAAACAAGGGCTCCAAGTTTTGGGCACGGCAGCAATTTAAAAGTGTTATAAGTGCAAAGTGTTGAGTGAGTGTGTTTTTAATTTACGTTAATGAGGTACCATATTAAAATGAGTGAGGCTGAATTTGGAGAAGATGTACCCACAAGTGCATGGGGGAAGAATACAGAACCATTTAGGGGGCATTCGAGTACTATATTAACCAATTTGTGGCCATTTTGGGTACCTTACCACCTTTTGTAAACAAAAATATGCAACTACCGAAATCTATAGCCTTGAAAAAATTATTATTTCAATTTACACTAATAATTAAGTGTCCATTCAGGGTGGCCAAGTCACTGCCCCATTTATGCCATTTATTTCTGTTTTGCATTGTCCTGACACACCCCTTTCCCTTGTCAACATAAATAAGAAAAAGCCCAAACCCCTCTGCCTCCAAAGGTGATTAAGTGATACTTGAATGCGCCCTTAAAAAAAACCCTCGGTACGCCCAATCAGGATTACACTCCAAGTCCAATATGAGAGAGATACCTCGGAACATGCAATGAGTGATGAAAGTGTGAAAATAGTTAAATCGAACTAAGCGAAAAGTGTCAACCTGGACTCTTGAATTAAAATTAGTACTTTCTAACTTTGACCCTTAATGAGCCACTGAGCTATCCTGGTTCATCTCATATCAAGTACCACTCTTCACTAGTTGTAAGAATTAAGTATAACTAGTAGCAAGTGGTCAAGTTTTGATAATTCCGAGTTAATCACACTTGTGGTAAATCATATATGGCATTCATTATTACCAAACAAGTTTTTCTTTGTCGATACGTCTCACTACTTATTGCAGGTTGTATGCATACATACTAATTACACCATAAGTGGTCAGACTTTTGATATAGGGATCTACTCCAGAGAAGGAAAATCCTTTGTAATCTATTATGGTACCATAGGCTTAAATGGTTGTGTCACTGTTAAAAAATAAATAAACCATTTTGTGTTTTAATAATTATAAAATTATATTACATTTAGAAACTTATGGTCCTATCACACATTGATACCGAGTTTTTCATCATCACATAGTATATAATTTCAATGAATTTTTTTTCTCACTAAATACTTGACTTTGAAGTTGCTGCATGACACTGCATAATCATAGGCCTTAGTTTGTTGAATGAAAGGTCATTATTGCTCTGTCATAAATGAAGGCAGGATTGTAAATATTCATCAGTCAGACAGCTTTGATAATTCAATTTTCTAATGTTGATTTGAGAAAAATCTACAGACACACACTTATCATTTACTTCCTCTCAATCTTTTTTTAATCGATCGACAAAACTAGTGACCAGGCTTGACCGGTAGATCACGATCGACTGTTTGGCCACCTCTGAATTACACTATTATGTTGTATATAGATGACCAGGATATAGACCCCGATCGTGCCCATCATCAGCTGTCTCTGTCTATACAAGTGTGACTCAATGTCTTAGATCCTTTGACCACCAAAGCAGGTCCAAATTTAGAAGTGGAGGCTATCACCAGGACAAATCGTGATACTAGCCAGAAATTCCATCAAGGGAAGGAAAAGTATCAAACTGGACATTTGAAATGAACTACAGACCTTTGCTCTGCTCTGACCCAGGGCCATCCTGATTGATCTCGTATCTAGTGAAAGATAGCCAGATTTATATGATATCACTAGTAAGGAGTGGCTCTTGATACAAGACGAACTAGGATAGCTAGTCCTAAAGTCCCGACTTTGATTCCTGTGTGCAGGTCATAATTTTTCACTTAATCAAATTTGGTACTATTATTAAGACAGGTCCTGGTTATTCTATTCCTAGTTAAGTTTATTATATCAGGCTTATCCCAATTTTCTTACTAAAATTTTTGCTGTGTTTTCTAGAACAAATTTCCATTTTTTTTCAGAAAGCTAGATTGAAGTAGAGATAAGTTAAAATTATTTTGTCATAAAATTTATTTATTTGGTATTTAAGATTTGAGCTTGTTAGAGAAATATATACATACAATCATTAAGCAAACCAAGGTTCCGGGCAAAGACGTGTACGAATCAGCGTGCTTATTTTTTCAGGTTCGCTTTTTTTACTTCAATACAAATTTAATTAAAGCTCATACCTAGATGTTCCAAATCCACAAATATTTATATATTTTTATTAGTTTTTTATTTTTGCAAGATTTTTTTGTTTTCCTGGTACAAACATTAAGGGTGTACAAGTAGAACTACCCAAAAATTCGCGTTCAAATCGAGTATTAGTATCTGCTTGAACTCTGTGATTTTTTACAAAACTTGAAAAATTTGAGTAGCCTATACAGGTTCTTGTAACTTTCAAGGTTTTTTCCCTAAAAATTCGGAGTTTAATTATTTAATCCAATTTTAAGATATGTCAAAGCAAATAGTGTGCTACGATATTAATTTATTTTAGTCTATTGAAAAAAAATAAAATTTAAGTAAAAACTTATTTTTTTTTAATGTGTTTCTACTAATGATTTATAAATGGATCTATTAAAAAAAATTAACTTTAAATATTTTTAGGACAATCATTTCTCCATATTACCCAAACTAGAAAATAAAATTCATGTTATCTTTTAAACTCAATAAGAACTTTTCTCTAAGTGAAAAATGCCTAGTCGCACACCCTTGAGACAAACCCTGTTTTTTCCGGTTCTCCAGGTACGTGGCAACCCTGTATATAGGATTAGGACTATGAATGGAAAATAGTTACTGGTACTCTAGTTTAGGTGCTCAAAAACAAAAGCCTACTAGGCTCTAATGTAAGCAATCTGATCAGACTCTAGTTATGGAACCCCGATCAACTTAACATTTAGAATGTAACATAAAGGTCCACCTCGTGTTTTTAAATGCAAGCCATCATTCACATAACGTAAGACTTGCCCAGGAGAGTACTTTCATGCCTCATCCACACTCATGCCGAGACAACTCGAGGAAGCCAGAGTGCGAGAATGTAGGCCTACTTGGTGCTCTCGCCTTGCCGTCTCCCCTCAGCGACATCCATGTCCATGTCCGTCTATAGTGTCCAAGTCAAATGGCATGAGATGTGAATACGAGTGCACCACCACACTTTCATCCAGTCAATGTACAATTAGAACCCAGATTGTTGACACCTGGTGTGTCATCGGATTTAGTTCATTTAAAGTTAATTTTTGCTTAGAAAATTATTTTGCAAAACATGATTGACTGGACAAACGATACAGCAATTTAATTCTTGGAATTATACCAAGGCGAATCAGTGTTGTGGGAACGGAAACATATGTACCACAAAGAAGAGAAGAAATTAAACGAAGCGTAGAGTTGCATAATTTGATGTTATATAGCAAGTTTGACATCCTCCATCATCGACATCAAAATAAAGACTGCACAACAGGTGACTGTGGGTGAGAGTGTAGAGAGTTAGCTATAATCTCCACTCAGCTTGTACAGTCTCGCCGAGTTTCTCGCCCAGGTTGCCTCGGCAAGAGTTTGGATGAGGCATCAATTATGCGAACTTTAAGTAATACCACATGTTTCAACTAGCCAAATGTGTTTTGTGAACAATGCCAACAGGGTTATTTAGTATTACATTTGTTTGTTTATGGTACCAGCATTCAAACTAATTTTTTCATTAGGCCCTATACAGTAGTTTGAATGTGTTTTGTGAACTTTAAAACGTCTTGTAGCCTCTTGTTACATTTTAATTAGTATATTTAGTGAAGCTTCTAAATGTAGATACTCATAGCATGATCAGTCCTAGATGCTTAGGTATCATTTTAGTTAACAATTAGTTTTCAAACATTTCAAACTAATTTTCTATAGTTTGATTAAGTTTTTACATTACATTAATCCTGGTCACACACACTTGCATATTTACATTATGCCTAAGTGAATGTTAAATTGATTGTGATCCTGGCGTAAGCTATGCTTACACAGTTAGAAGTTGATGCAAAATTGATATTTAGACTCTTAGCTTGGTTAACAACTAAGTAAGTAGACAAACTTACCTCGAAATGCAACACCAAGGAACTCGTAATTTTTCTCAAACGATAACGTATTATCATCACAATCTAGGATCACTCTAATTCTTTCCCCAACCTAAAGTCAAAGAACAAGTGAGAGCCACAATACTTGACAAAAACATTCAGCCTATAAGGGTTACAGTAATATGTACTATTTTTAATTGCCAGATATTATACTTACAAACTACACCAGTGGAGGTCTATAATGACACTCATTCAATGATCGAAGGCACAAAATCCAATAGGTTGTTATGTACCGGACCATTTTTCCAGCCAAATTATTTCACTCCATATTTTAAACAATATATTACTATATAATATGTTTATAGACTTATTATGAGGTTAGGAGACAAGGTGATGATTGAGGTTAGGAGACATGGTGATGGTTGAGGTTAGGATACAAGGTGATTGTCGAGGTTTGGACACAAGATGTTCCTTAATATTTTTAGTAACTGATATTCTGATATTTAATCAAGGCCTACAACTGTCACAAAATATATTTAAGAATGGTTTGTGTACTTTTAATTGCTAGGTAATAATAGAGACTTAAATTGTATATATTAGCCTATTTCACTTGTAAATAGGCTAAAAGAGATGGCCTGTAAATATTTTCAGGAATGATGCATAAAACCTTGTATTATGTACTGGTAATAATTTACACTGTAGTTAACTTAAGATACTAGGGCTAATTCATTAAAAATGTAATACTAGGTAGGCTACTGTATAATGTTAGGCCTAACTTGTTAACACTAAAGAGAAAGGTTAATTCAATTATGCTAAAATTATATTTATTTGGAAATAATTTAGGTTTACAACATCTAGACAACTCAAAAACGGTTTAAAGTTTAAAAGTAAACTAGTGTCTGACCAAACATTCAGCTTCGGTCCGGCTTCAGCCAAAATTAGACCAAAGGTTTTGCCAAAGCCGAAGGTTCACTTGAATTATCTTACCTAATGTACACCCGTGGGTACAGCACGGGAGCGGTCAGGGGGACAAATCATTGCATGTTGGATTTAGGCGCATGGTCGGTAGACTAATCAGTAATGGTCTGTATTTACTATATAGTCCAGTGTTACTTTCAGATTTATTAAGAACCTTCCCCTCAAACCATTGCTAATATTTAAATTATTATATACCATACATAAAATATAACCAATTAATTTTTTGTACAGGACTGGAAGGCAATAAAAAAAAATTAGTCACTTTTTCAAAGCCAAATATTAAGAGAAAGAAGTGAGTGATATTTTTGTCATCTACTTTAATTTTGTATAAAAATTTCGGAAATTTAACGTATTCTACTTTATTTAATCAAGAATAAAAAATGTAGCCTGTTATTTAAATAAAAACGATCTAAATTTAAAATGCAATAGAAATTACATTAAACTTTAAAATATAAATTTTTCACAACATGTGTGATTTCTTCGGTTTCTACCAAAGGTAAAAAAGAGAACAAAATTCAGCTTCGGCCAAAAAAAAAAAATGACCTTTGGTCTGCTACTGAAGTAAGCATACCATCCATGAACCCTCAACAATATTTGTTCCTCAACTTGGCTGGGTTTGGTTTAGAATTGTCCTGGTGGTCTAGGGCTAAGGTGTTTGACTTCTAGGCTTGGGTCCAGAGTTCAATCCTTTGTCCCGGTACAGATTTATCTGATTGCCAAACCCTTCATTCACCTCTGACAAGTCGTGTATTATTCACAACTTGTGAATGTGAGGAAGGCCAAGCCTCCACCGTGGTTCGGATTCCACGTTAAATTGCAGGTCCTCCATTTCATCTCACAATCACCCCACCATTACGCATTAGCGTAAGTGCGTATAACCCGAAGGGGCAGTAAGACGTGGTGCTAATAATAATAATAATAATGGTTTTCAGGTTTTTTAACGAAAAAATTCACCTTTAAAAAGGTGGCAGTTCTAAGGTTTTGCCCCCATACTTTCTAAACTAGTCAAGACTATTTTTTTTTGTGAAATCCTTTATATTTAAATTTGTAAAATATTCACTTGTAACTTGTAAATTGTAGACCTGTAGTTTTATGAAACAGGCCCCAGGGTTATTAGTAAACCTAGTTTGAACTCACTTTGGTGGCCACATGGTCTAAGGCGCTAATCTCTCAATAGACTAGACTGCCGAAAAACACACTGTAGGTCTATGTTAATGTAAATTACTTGTTTAAACTACAAGGTAGGCCTATTTTAAAATATGGCAATAGTAGTCTTCACTTTATCCACCCTGTTTTAGTCTATTTTTCATTTTATGGTATAATGTTTAGATGATTATTTTATTTACTTTATTACACACTTATAGAGTACCGTACCTATGTATAATAGGATGACACCAGATTTATAAATGTTTAATACCTTTAATAAACACTAATTACATTTAAGCTTATATAACCCGAACGGGTAGTAAGACGCAGTGCTAATAAAACCAGAAACACTATAATTAGTAAAACTTGAACCCTTAGCTCAAATCACTTTCTAAATGTAAATGGTAACATATAACTTTCCCGTGCTGCTTTGAGTTACATTAGTGATCCTGTGCACCAAAAGAGATATATCTATATTAAATCATTCCATGGTGCTGTGTCACAACCAAGATCCTTCACACTATAACAGTAGGCCTATCTGACATTGTATGTGTACCACCTACGATTAATTATTACAGTGAATAGTTTATTGTAACCTAAAGGCTAGTTGTACATTTAATTTTTTCACATGAAAGTTTGGGTTAAGCTAAGTTAGGTTGGGAAAGTGTCATAATAATGAATATAATCCAGTTGTATTGTTATTTCTATGTCGTCATCAATATTATGTAGGTGGGTGGAAAGTGTTCATATTTAAAGTGTTTTTGTTCTTATTGATTTTACATGTTTTTATGTTTGTAAACATGTAGGCACTAAGGCTTTAATAGAAATTTTGGTTATTTTATAAAAGTAATGACCGAGAATGGGATAGATAAGCGTTCTATTTCCTAAAATGCATAAGCCTCAATAGTACTCAAAAATCTCATTAGGTTAAATGGTTTAACAACCGTTTTTCCTCATTCGACAGCTAAGCTATGATAAATAAGATTGGGTTCATTTCACCACATAACCTTAGTTTTATTAATCATGATTTTTAAATTGGTTTGTTGCTAATATTTGGAACAAGACATTTAAAATCGTGGCTTTCATTTACTACAAACCTGATATTTTGGTGCATTGTTGAGAAGTGGATAATTTCCTTGGGAATCACCGTTATGAAGAAGATGGTTATCGACCAAATTCCACCCCCAGCTCTGATCATCGGACCCTAATAAAGCTACATAACCATGACACTGTAAGGGTGCTTCTTTGGTGGCAATACCAATCACTGCGACTGTTCCAAGGGCGCCCTCCCATATCACTTCCCAGGCATGCCTACCATGCCTAAATCCTATTTTACCTCGCGCAGCGTCTGTGCTTTGAGCCACTGGGTTTCTATGCAACGTAAAGCCATTAGGTTTTATATAAACGTTTCTCGAGCAGTCATTTGGGTTCCACGCGTGATAGAATGCACGTAATTTCGCTTTATATGTTGGAACAGATGAAAGCAAGTCCGACTTGAGGGCTTCTTCGGCCAACTTACGGATACAATGTAACCTCCACACGTCATTATTTTCATCATTCAAAAACCTATACCAATTTGTACACACGAGAGAACAGTTTCTGAGGTCGTGAAGGTCCAGGTACGAAAATATAACTTCTAAAACATTATCTGGCAGCGTCGCTGCTAACTCTTCTACCATTTTGCCGGTTCCCTTACACTAAGGAACAAAACAAGGGCCGTCAAAACGAAACGACCAATTACGACTTGAGTTTCTACATCATATCCGGTTCAATACCAAACGTTTCTTAAACAAGACCGGACTTAGAACCACGTGACGAAATTCGACCAATCAGCTGGTATGCTTTGTGCCTGCCGCCAAGCTCATCTCAGGTGTATTTGCACGAAACTGCTGTATTTTCTAAATAGTTTCTCGCGTTTCCTTATTGTGTGTTAACTTTCTGTAGCCTCTCAACGAAAAATTAGGCTTTTATTTATGTTACTAGCACATCGCGAGTTTGAAAAAAATAGTTTAACGACTATTTTGAAGACAGAAATGTAGTGCTGTTGCAGTCGCCATTTTGGTCACTCGTTGAAGACTGCTAAATTCGGAGCCCGTATGATCGTCTGGTTTTGAAGGTTTTTGAGGACTTATTCGCGTTATTAGGGCGTTTAAATTGAAAGGGGAAGGTCCGAAAATGACACAGCAAAGCAATACGGTGAACTTTTTGATTCACAATGCCAACGGTAAGTAGATCAAATTTTGCATGCTACCCAGTGATTGTCCCGACCTCAGTCATGGCTCATGAGAGAGCTGTGGTTAGCACCTCTAATTTTAGGTTCTAATTTTTCACAAAAAAGTTTCTAACAATTTTGATGTAGATAAACTGGTTGCTGAACACTTGATTTATAAATATTTTTCTTTTTCCTTAAAATCATTTTGTACGAGGGTCAAACTTTAATTTACAGAATAGGGTCATCATTTTGTATATTATCATTAAGTCAGCAAACTTTAGCATGATTTGTCTTGTAATTTAATAAATTATATAATTATTTTGTGTAAAGGAGATATCATATTTTAAATTTGATCTTTCACAACTTCATAAGTAGGAACATTCAAGCCATACAAATGCTATTAATTTTAATTTAATTTTATGTGATAGCAACCATGTCACACCATTATACTGTTGTGACATTTTTGCGCGCATTCCGTGTAGGTTTGGTTGTGTTGAGCCAAATAAGTTATTGACAGCTAGGGCCTACCATTTCAATCTATTCACATTAAAATGATCATATTAATTTATAGATTCAAACACATTATTTTGATAGATGCATTAGCCTATTGATTTAAAGAATTACTGTACATAATGTAACATTTGCATTGGTCATTGCTGTGTATAAATAATGTGATTTGGGGATGGTGAGCAAAAACCGGTACATATAAAACAATTTGTTTTAAATAAATGCCAAATAACAGATTAACACAATTTTATATTATCACAAAACTATGAAAGCGTTCGAGAATTGACTAAAACTCAATCCAAGTTATTAAATATAATTGCTATAAATTAATAAACAATTTAATCAAAACTCACATAAATCACAACGGTACCTTTTAGGCTATCATTTAAGCCCGAAAATCACTAAATGTGTAGGGCCTACCAACCATTACACACACACAATCTGTGAAATTGCATGGATTAGGTCTTACAGAGCCCTATATTATAGAGCAGATTAACAAAGTAGCTTAGGATTTGACAACATAACTTTAAAAATATAAAAACAGTACAAATCTGCAAATTATAATTCTCAAAAAAGTCCCTATAGGTAGCCCTACTAAGTGATTCATCCATCTTTATAAGAGCCTAATACACATTAATCGTCTGCAGTGGCCAAATTTCGCTTTCTTTTGCAACAGACAAATTTATTTTAAGTTGCTAACTATATTTTTATATCTTGTTAATTGAAAACACTTACACATCCACTAATAAAAGATTTAACATACCTAGCAAACATACACAAGGTTTCATTAGAACTAATTGAAAATGTAAAGATAGGTGCGCGCGCGCGCACACACACACACACACACACACACACACACACACACACACACCAGAAGTCACATATAGGCTCAATATATTTAAATAAAGTAATATATACATTTTAAGGTCAATTAGTTTCAATTTAGGCTTATTATTAAATAGGCTATTTATCCAACCTAACTTAAAACCTGACCTTTATTATGGTACAATTACTCCGCTGAATTGGTCTAACTATGCTACCATTCAATTCACTTATAAACCAGAATCTCAATTAATATTCACAAAATAAATGATTTGACTTTTTTAGTTCAAGATCTTGAGGGACCATAGATCAAACCACATGTTCGTATACTAGGGACTAGTATGTTTACGTTTGGACCTAGATTTTGGTGATTTATCTATTATGTTGTAAAAATAAAATAATTTCAAATACAGTAAATATAATTAAATACCAGTAGTATCATTCGATTCACCATTCCCTATTGAATAGGCCTAGATTTTTAATTACACGTTAGTTTTTATTAAAAACAGTCCTAATAGTAGGCCTACAGGACCGTTTTTTTTTGTATGGTTACCAACAATCTCTTAATAGCGTCATTACTTATCGTATTATTGTAATTTAAATATTGTTAATATTTTAGGTAAAATCGTTTTTGCTCTTAACACCCCTTATAGGTAGATGTAAGTACTCTACTTTGATCAGGTCTTTCTGGCATATATCTTTTGTCCCTAAAAATTATATAGATAGGCCAAAGGCTAAGCACTAAAAATGGTTACACCAAGTGAACTCTAGGCCTACAACACACTCCAGTATTGCAGAATAAGCCTAGGTTATTGTTATCAGGGGTCTTTGGAGTCTAAATCAATTTTTAGAAGTTGGTAGAAATACTCTTGACTTTGGCTTCAAAATAATTTACTTTCAAAGGAATTTGGTAAAGTTTTTCTTAAGCCTAGCCTATACAAAAAATTTATTCAAATAAATATATTTTATATTATTTAATTATTTGTTATCACCACGACTTTCTTCCTGTTCAGGCCATAGGCCAATGTTTTATCAACCTAAGTAGACTGGCGATTCACCTGGTACCGGTACCTAAGGATGACTTATCTATTGCTACCATTTTGCTATCAAGTAAATTTGTTTTATTATAAATTAATAGTATACAGTACATTTGTTATTTATGAAGAAATCTGAGTCGAACAATAGAATAAACATACGCGTTGAAGGTGTGTTGTATCTACCGACTCCACGGATTGGATTTGTATATCGGTACCTACCTTGATTTTTTTATGAATGTGCATTTGGAGCACCTTTTACTAGGCTAGTTTATTAGGGGTAATTTTATAGATCCCTATTGAAAGTATTGATAAAATATGACAGCAGCATGTCACAAGATTCGACATATGAATAGGTACATGAAAGAAGATCTAGTAACTGTTTCTAGGTGTCAGATATTCTGATTCATTAGAAAATTGGGCTATAACCTATTTGAACCCCTATAACTTGTGTGCGGGAAGTTTGGTTAAATTAAGAACCCTTTGATTACTCCACATATTTACATTTATTGCTTAGGGATAATGAAGACAAAGTTTGGAATACAGTACTGCAGGTCGAAATGTGCCTACATTTGTTTGGAAAGAGTGTGGGAAATAATTGTGGAAACATCACCCTTCGGTACACCCAACCAAGATTCATAAACCTCCAACCTCTCTGTCACCAACAAACCATACCAGTGGATGTTTATGCCTCAACCTGTATACCCAGTGATGTTGGGGTTTGAAAGCAAGAGGTCTCTAGTTAAATTTATTTTCTCAACAAACATACTTACTTCTTGGCTCCATAAGTCTTTATGACGACCCGATCTATAACAACCCACGGCACTAAATTTAGACTGTTTGATCATTCATATACTATTGACCCATCCCTGGATTTGTTTGCAGAAGAGTGCCATGCATCTAGTTAATAATTTTTACAAGGCTGTACAAACAAAAATCACCAAACTTTTATTAATGGAGCAATATTTAAGATGCTCTTATCATTTTTATCTGCTTAATATAATGTTCTACATTATATCATATTAATACACTTTCACAGACAAGTATACACCAGATCCTCATCCTTACGGAAGTTTCGGTACACCCCTTGAGCTAGATTGAGTCCATCAACACTGGAGCTCGCTAGTGTCAAAGCTCAATGATAAAGCACTCTCAAATGTGCATTTGTCAAACAATTCACTTTTAACATATTTGCCATAAACGGATCATTGTAAGATTGTTATGGGGATTAACTCTTGGTGAGGTAAGATTATGTGAGGAAGGTGATGGGCTGCTACTTAAACCTCGGTTTTTGGAAGCCAGTCGATTGACTTGAGAAGGATATTTTTGTGTTCCCTGCAACTGAAACCATGTTTAAAATATTTGTTTTACTATGCCCTTTGATAGCACCAAAAGATACCCACATTGAAGACCTCAAAGAGCTCTCTCGTGGAGCACAGTCATTTTAACCTGAAGGCTGTGAGTCTGCTGTATACCTTGTCTGTGACCTATGCCTACTTTATCTATGAGACGTAATATAATTTTCTTTTTTGGGGGGAATGTTGTCATTCTAGTAAAATAATACATTCCCACCTTATTTATTGGGGAATGCCAGAACTATTGCGAATCTAGAAAGCCAACCAGATCAGCACGTGACACGACAGAAGGTGTAGCCAATCAAATCAGCCATGGGAGGGTTATTAACCTACATAACTTTAGCTTTGACTTTTTTTTTTTTTTTGCACTTCTACTCACCACCCATATAGACTAATAACATTTTATTACAGTACACCTCTAGTCATCTTTGCTCTGTGGGTAATGTGTCTTTTTACTTAGCTACACACCCTGAGTGTGATTCCCAGCATTGCTAAAAAAAATTCTAACTAGCGAAACTTGCGTCTCACCGTTTTAAATTGACAAATTAACTTAACGACCGGAGGGGCTGGGTGTTGTGTCCCTTCTAGATTTAAGTTAGTTTATAACTCATGTGCTGATATAATCAATCACTTGGTTCAGAAAGTACATGTTAAATACCTAACAAATAGCACCTAATAAGGAAATAGCTATAGAAAGGGCACACACCCAAATTTATGTAGAGGGTTAGAGGAAACCATTTAGCAAAAACTACCCTCAGTCCTAATTACACCTGGATGGAATTCACAGCTTGACTTCATTACTACCGTCAAACTAACCGCTTAGTCCACATTGCCCATTGATGTAGTAGGTGTTAGTCCTATTGACAAGTTTTTTTTTTATTCCCACCTCGGTGGCGTAGTTGGCTAACGCGCTAGTCATGTTGAGCTCAACCGCTGAGGACGGGGAGATCGAGGTTCGAATCACGGTTGGGTGAACTGGGGGTGGTTTTCCCTCCTAAATGGTTTTCCATTCCCCCTCCACGCAAATGTGGGTTCACTTCCTTTAATTCAACCTTCCCAATTCCTAATCCACTAGCGTGATTACTACTTAAAGCGTATAACCCTAACGGTAGTAAGACACGGTGCTAAATAATAATAATAATAATATTTTTATATTGTTTTTTAACTCATTAGAGTTTTCTACTTTATATGATCTTAATTTTTGCTTGTTTGTGTTAGAAGCTGAAGTTATTTATCTAATGGCTGGTTATATGGTGTGAGCTGGCTTGTGAGTTGATAAAAGCCAGTGGCTGAGGGTCGACTACTGCCTTTGTATAGACATGTTGGCCGAGCTACTGACACTGCGAGTTAGCCAGCAGCTGGCTAAGACAACTACTTAAAATATTTTGGTTTTACTGGTCACTGGCCACTCGGGTACCCAGAATAAAACTGACAGCATTTGGAAGTGTGTGGCTAAGGCCACTGTCATTTTAAATTTTACTCTTGCAGGTTCAGCTTCACGCTTTGTTGTGTATGCATGGTTGTGCCCGCACATTGAATGGTTGGTGTTATTAAACTTGTCACAGCGCTGGTAATGAACCTTAAGTTTAGTAGGGCCTACATACATTTTAAGTATGAAATATATACAGCAATATTGTTTCACTAACAAAGAAAAACCCTTCCTATAGTTGTGTACTGTCTTGGGATATTGTTACTGTCTTTTGTGGGTCGACTCATTCTGGATCCTTGGGAGTAGCTTGGTCCAGCATGTTGCGCTGGTGCTATCTAGCAGTGCCCCAAGTAATTATTCTTGCCATCGGTGTGGGCCTCTCCGGCTCAATGTTGTGTGATGTATATTTAAGAGTGACCAGCCTCAAAGGTTAGCTGGGTGATGCAAAAGGAGTAGAGGATTGCGATGTTATTCTCATAACAGATTTATATTCACGTTGTAATCACCAGGGTTGTTGAGTCTGTCCGTCAGATTCAATTGGAGTCAAACATTAGAAAAATATAAAAGTCGAAGGCTGGGTATACTGACTCCACATCCCTGGTAATTACACAGCTCTTTCTATATTGCCGTTTGGGCTCTTAGATATCTTAATGCAGCCATTCACTTGTCCACACTCTGTCCTATTCGTGGCCTCTACATGTACAGTATAATATTTGAGGATTAATCCCACAGCATCAATGAAAATTATCCTAATACCATATGAATAATAGATCTTTAAGTTCGTCAGACATTTTCATGTTTAAAAAAACTATGACCTCTAACTATGCCACTGAGTACCCTGTGTGGACAGCATGTGTCAATACGTCAGAGCTCAGTAGCTCTCCACCCATTTGAAAGACCAGCTATTGTCCTACTGAAAAGCCAATAACTCCCACCATAGGCACAAGGCATAAGTACAAAACAACCCGAGTAAGGAATGCTTAAGCCTTTTCGTGAGGAAAAGTGATTAAATAAAGTCTAAAACACTTCCAAACAGCACTAATAATAATCATAATAAACACATACAATTTAGATCCATCTACTGGTAGAAGATATTAAAGTTTTGTTTATATCAAAAGATGAATAAATGAATGAATGTAGTCTCAATAATTTTCTGTTTTAACTCAAGACTCCTGGGCAGAGCCATACTGACACCCTACTCGACTTCCTTTAAGCCATTATTGAGCAAAATTGGACAAAAACAAACATGTCATAAAGGAAAGCGCCAATTGGACCCTCAAGGTTGTGCTCTAACCATTGAAAAATGAGAAGAGTTGATATTAAAGAGACAAAGATGAAGAAAAGAAATAAAAGCCTAAAGGAAAGAAACAAAAAAGCGGCCAAAAAATTGTATATGGAGGAAAGAAGAAATTAGTGAAAGTTTAGGCCCTTTGTCCACCGAGGAGACCAAAACCAAGCGATTAATCACTTATGACCAAGCAACCAATCACCTAGGTAACTTTTGCATTCAAACAATGATTCACTTGTACACCGAGGAGACTATGACTTTAACGCTTGTTGATACTTCGTAAGGAGACCAAAAGTGTTGGTTGCCAAGTTCTAAGTTGCCCATTAGTTGTTGCGGCGTGCACTTGTGGAGCTGTACAGTGTTTTATTTCCAGCTGTGCAAGCTTAAGTTTTGATCTTTTTGCGTTTTTCCTGCAAGTTTTCACTTCTGGCTGACAAAATGTCATGGACAATGTCAAACGAAAAACAAACGGCTGATCTAAACTTTGTTCTTGGGGTAGAAAATAACCCCAATTTGGAACATCCTTTTTT
>CABFOW010000716.1:144106-160707 GCA_902141385.1 Timema californicum | reverse complement strand
CGTCTTACTACCCGTTCGGGTTATACGCACTTACGCTAATGTGTAATGGTAGGGTGATTGTGATATGAAATGGAGGACCTACAGTTTAACGTGGAATCCGAACCACGGTGGAGGCCTGGCATTCCTCACATTCACAAGATGTCTTGTCAAAGGTGAAGGAAGGGTTTGGTAATCAGATAAATCTTTGCCGGGACCGAGGATTGAACCCCGGTCGCCAGCATAGAAGTCTGACACCTTACCCCTAGACCGCCAGGTCACCCATCTTTATGTTAAATCTGACTCTTTAATACAACCTTGTATTTTATTTAGCATTTTTATCAATCATATGTCAGCATTTTATAAATTATATTTCACTTTGTTAAACCTAATGTTTTTGTATGTTTTTGTATGTGCTATATTTTTAGAGGTTATGTTCTATTATTTTTTACAATCAGATAATGTAAATGGTTCACATATTTTTTGTTAATGGGTCGTTGAAACCCTACAGTTGTTTGTAGAATGTGATAATTCATGAAAAAACTATAGTATCAGCCTCTTTGGTGGTCACATATTTTAAGGTGATGCCTTAAGTTCGAATCCAGGTTGGGTGTACTAAGTTTTTTTCCCTAAAATAGTTTTCCACTTTTTTCATGCAAATGCGAGACATCACTTTCTATAAATTCAATCTTCCTCCTCCCTAAAACACTAGCATGATTAATTCATACGCATATAAACCAAACCGGTAGTAAGACATGGTGCTAAAAATAGCTATGGTACCATCACTTGACTTTTTTTTTATACCAAATTAGATTACTTACACCTTTCAGGAACTTAGCCCTATACCCCCAAACAAATCTAAATGGATTTAAGATTTCAAAATAAACTTTGTTTATTTCAGATCCTCCAAAATAAGGATGCTAATCTGCTTACTAAATTTTATTATAGAAACAATTAAAGGTCACACACTCTTGACTGTTCATAATATTAAGAGATCATTGCCACATTGCGGGCCCTTTTTAAATCAAATAAAAGATTCTTACAAATCATTTCAGAACTTTAATGCAGACTTTTTAAAGGCGTTGCTTCCAAATCTCATTGCCCCCATCCCTTTATACAGTTCTAAGTAATCCTACCGTCTCTCCCTTTTCCATTTCTTTCATTCTTTGGAGCCTCTCTCTAGTATAAAATTCCCACCGTCTTTGGAGTCGATACCATTTCATTCTCGGTGACAACCGCCACGCCACACTAGTTTTGCCGGCTATACATAAGACACCTCTCTCCCTTCCTCCCATTTTTTTCCTTCGGCAGTCTTGTTCACAATAGTTTGAAGTAGAAGAGTATCCATTGTTGAGGTCCAAGAAGGAAAGAGGCATTTAAGCGTGGTTTGCAATGCAACTTTACCTCCTCTTCCCCTTCTGCTTCTAAATAGTAAGAGATTTTTTTTCACGGAAATGGAAAGAGTGGGAAAGGAGAATTGAAGAAGAGTCTGTGGATGGGTTGTCTACTTCTCTTTCCTTCTTCCCCTGTCGTAATCAAACTTGGTGAGGGGTAGTGGTGAAGCTTTTGCAGCTCTTATTTACAAGCCTTTTTTTGGTGTTTTGCACTGAGGTGGGCTGCTTCTGCCTTCTTGGGGAGGAATGGGTTAGAATAGTCAAGACTCGAGTGCGGTGGTCTCGTATTATTCTCAGTTTTTTTTCCCTAACACCTACGCACATACCTTTCCACATATCTGCAACTGTCGCTTTCAACCCGTTAATTAAAGCTTGATTCATACACTGAAAATTGAGATTATGATCTACTTGAGTGGTGCAGCATCGTACACTAGAACAGAAATGGATGTTGTTGACCCATGATGCTTTGACACATAAACCTAAAACAGCTGATTGTTGGATTGTTTTATTTTCGATTGGATAAATAGATCTTTTAATATTTTCACCACCCGCCTCGGTTGTTTCATGGTTTATCTACCAAGGCGTCACTATTTTAATACACCCAAACTACTGAGGGCGGGGAGATCGAGGTTCGAATCCCTGCTGGGTGTACTGGGGGTGATTTTTCTTAAATGGTTTTAAACTCTATCTCCACAAAATTTAAACCTTCCTCATCACTAAGACACTAGCGCAATTAATGTATATGCATATAATCTGAATGGATGGTGAAATGAGGTGACAAAAAAATTAAACTTATGTCACGATGAATGTTTTAAAATTATTGTGTCATATAGTGAAACAAATTAAAACAAGAACGACAAACGTGCTATTTATATTTAATTAACTATCTCAAATATTCCCAAAATATCTTAACTCTGCAGTTTACTTCTTTTTCATCTTTTAAGGGCATATGCGTTGACTTGGTTGGTTTTGAAATCTGATTTGGTCACCTATAGTAAGATGATATCTCATGGAATCGAGAGTGTTTAAACAATTTTAAATCGTGCTGAACACGCAGCGCAGAGCACGCTGATATCTTGTAATTGGTTCAGAGCTCGTCACGTGACCTTATTTCCGCTCTGCTTCGGTTTTTCGTCTGACGTGTGAATTGACAGTACATGTCATACTGAATGTGTTGTATCTATCTGCGGCAAGTCAACATTTTATTCATACCTCCTTACATTGAGTAATATTCTTGTACCTGATTCAATTCTTTCTGGTCGGACACCTTAGCCTAATAGGTAGCTTTACTGAGCTATAGCTCCTGGGTTCGATTCTGGGTATGGCCAAAAAACTTATAATTGATGAGATGTGGCTTTCCCCTTTAACACTGATGAATTAACGCTTGGAATCTGGGCGTTGTGTCTGTTCTAGATTTAAATTAGTTTATAAGTTGTGTGCTGATATAGTCAATCATTTCAGAAAGTGCATGTTAAATACCTAAAATATATATGTTACACTATGGTACAGTAAGTAGCCCCATGTATTCTTTGGTGCTGACTGACAGCTCACAGCTGACTTCTGACAGTCAATATTTAGGTATATACCTAAATTTTAACTCTCAGAAGTGACAGCTGTTAAACACATGTTTTTGCAGATCATATGGTTTGGCGTAGGGATACATAATTTGGTCTGGTAACTTTTCAAAGCCATCAACTTTGAGCTGTCAATCAGCACCAAATAAGTCATGGGGCTACTGTAGAAACATACAAGCTAATTTTGCTACCTTTCAAGTTAAACAAAGTACTACACTAGGTGTGAAATACTTTTTTCTTTTTTTTTACCAAACCACGATGTTAGATCTATTCAAATATGCAGGCATACTATTTCGTGACGTGGATTGTTTCCAGGGTAAGCAGAGTTAGTTAAAATTGTATCTGGAATACCTCTAATGTTTTAACCTTGTGTTAAATCCCTATATTACTTTTGGTGGACCTTGTACACACGTGTGTCATTGTGTTATTATCGACTTCTAATGAAAAGAGAATAGCAGAGACTAGTCACAAACACATACGCCACCGCGGCACACACTTGATTGATTGTCAGACTGCAAATATTTTAGGCTCCACGGTTTTATTTACGTTCAGAGGATCAGATTTTTAAAAAAATTCTACTAACAACTAAGTTGAACTTTTTGATTTGGACAAAAAAAATTTAGTCTTTAATACTTTTCTGTTGTTTAGGGTTTAAAATCAGAGGAATTACTGTGGGAATTCAAATTAGATTAATTGTTTCCGTTGTTACTAGGGATATGTTACCGGAAGAACCCCATACTGCACTCACACCCAAATTATAATATTCGGTAACAATTTATTCAGTTTCTACAGGATCACGAAAGTCACTAATTGCAATAAAGGTCGCGGGATTCTCTGAAAAGTCGCTAATTTTCAATATTTTTGTCATAAAGTCACGAACATATGTATATATTTATTTATTTATTTATTTATTAATTTCACGCGCGTCGTAACGCGGACGCGTTGGAAGTCATGCATGATGTCATGTGCTAGCTGCAAGCTGCACGATTGTTTTTATCGTGATACTAAGGACAAGGTTAACATTCGCTATCTAGTAAAATATAAATGTTTCCTGTGGGTGCATTATTTCTTATGCATTATGCAATGTTCGGCTGCTTATTGAAGGAATTTTGAGGTAAAAAAGTCACTAATTTTTATTTCTCCGACTCAGTAGACACCCTCTTCTAAGGAATTAACACATTATCTGACAGCTATAAAAAAGGTTATCATGCTTAAACGTATTTATACATAAAGTCATATGATTTGCTGCTGCTACTTTTGATATATATATATATATATATATCAAAAGTAGCAGCAGCAAATCATATGACTTTATGTATAAATACGTTTAAGCATGATAACCTTTTAAAACTATACTATTCTCGACGGTCGCTTCTTCTAAATTCATTATTATCTTTAAAACATTCGAGTAATTAGTAAATAATCATCTAACCCAAACGATTAGTTCCACGGGGTGCTAAAATAATTACTTAAATAATATAATAAAATGTTATCAGTGTAGACAGAAAAAATATGCTCGTGTCTTTTAGAAGACTCTACCCATGAAAACTGGGTTGGAGATATAACTTTTTGACTAATACAGAGGGTCACCTGTCGGTCTAGGGGTAAGGTGTTAGACTTCTATGCTGGCGGCCGGGGTTCAATCCTCGGTCCCGGCAAAGATTTATCTGATTACCAAACCCTTCCTTCACCTCTGACAAGACATATTGTGAATGTGAGGAATGCCAGGCCTCCACCGTGGTTCGGATTCCACGTTAAACTGTAGGTCCTTCATTTCATCTCACAATCACCCTACCATTACACATTAGCGTAAGTGCGTATAACCCGAACGGGTAGTAAAACGCAATAATAATAATAACTAATAGAGAAAAGTCTCTTTTTAAAACGATTCGTCTAAAAGTTAAGTTTGTAAATCGTATGCTGATGTTACCCTATATCTAAATTTGGGTGGCCAGATTTAAAAAAATATATGACAGTTTGACTTTTACCTAACTTAAAAAAAGGGGGGGGGGCAAAAACGGGCAAATGTGGTTCACTCTACTTAAAAATTCAATAATACGTGATTAATATATATCATATTTGAACAAGTTATTTTCCACTTGGAATATAGAACTGGAGTGTATTATAATGTTTCAGCAATATCTTTGAATTTGGATAGTATTTCAGAAAAATGTAGTTTTCAAAATGTATTCAATTCAAGTGTATTGTAGAGTATAAGCATTTACATTGTCTTATGTCATGTCATAGTAACTTAGAGAACTAAAACTTTACCAGTGGACTGAGAGCTGTACTACACTGTACGAACACAAAACATCATCTTTGCCTCTAGTAATTAGTTTAAACAGCTGATGCAGCAGTGCTACTACACGTTGAAGCATCACTCAGACTGTCAAATTTCGACTTAGCGCAGAGGAGTGCGTTCACAATAGTCGACACCAATATTAAAAAAGGGGCCCGCCTCGGTGGCGTGGCGCGCTATTTTCGTGTTGAGATAGACTTCAAGGTTTGAATATCGCTTGGGTGTGAAATGGAGCTGGTTTTTCTAAATGGTTTTCCACTCTCCTTCCATGCAAATGTGAGTTCACTACCTCTATATTCAACCTACTCAATTCCTAACCCATCATTGTATTTAGTACTTAAGCGTATAACCCGACCGGTTAGGCTACGCTGCTAAATTTAATTAATCAAATAAAAAGGGACAATTTAGCGTCCAATTCAAGTTTCATAGGGACAACGGGACCACAGTAAAAATAAAAGTGATAATCCCGATAAGAACGGGACGTCTTGTCACCTAAGTCTATATACTACAAGATATTAATACCCAAATATAAAGGTTGCCGATGTTCGCCGTATTGCAACGGCGTGTACACACGCCCTTGCTGGGGAGGGCGCGAACCAGAGATCTGTTTTCCCGCCAACCGACCGGGCCTTGTGACGTCACTACTGGGTGTGACGTCGTGCGCGCGCGGGAGTGGGGGGATATATCTCTATCTCTCTCGCTCCTTATTTCCCGCCAAGCGGACTTGGTGCTTGGGAGCAGGCGGAACGTGGACACTGCGCGCTTCCATACAGTGAGGACATGCTCCACATCCTCCGTCATTCCCCCTAGGACATAATGTTGTGGAATTGGTCGAGTGGGACGCACGATAGAACGGCGACAAATGTTGGGAGAGGTCCGATAATTTAGCTCTGGCGTCAGAACATTGCTCTTTATATATATAAAAACTCTATGAGAACCCTTAATACCAGTAAAAACTTTTTTAAGCTAAAATTGATAAAATTTTACTATATTATTACTGTTATTTTTAACAGGTCCAGTGACATAGAAAAGTCTGGATTTGGTTGGTCAGGGAAAAGTCAGGAAATATGATCAAATTTCTGAAAATTTTCATACATTCACTAAAAAAAATATGTAACTTTTATTTACAATAGTAAAAATAACATTTAACATTTCTGTTCCAATTAATACACACCATAAATCTTTTAACGCAGTTAAGCACAAGGCTGTAGTCGGGGGGGAGTGGGGGGGGGTTCAAACCCGCCTCCCCCAAAATCCTATGAATAAAATATATATGGCTTTATTTATGGTTCAAACAATGTCAAAATTAAGGTACATTTACAAATTAGGGGACTGTGTTACCATAAAAAGCACTTCAGAGCTTCTAGAGGTGTTTAATGTTTAGAAGTTTTTCACCCTTCAGCAATTATGGTTATGTTGCCATAAAAACACTTCAGATAGCTTCTAAAGGTGTTTAATATTCAGAATTTGTCCTAGTCTTCTGCACTTTTGGGAGATGTGCCCCTCTGAAATTATTGGCTGGCTACGGCCTTTGTTGGGCATACTAATCTCAATTTTCAAAGTCAACATGTGATTTTCGTGACTTCTTTCCGTCCCCCCAGCGCACTTTAGACAAAGTTGAGTCATGGTTATGCGCGTGCGCAATAATTCTAATATGTCATAGGAAAAGGAAACTAAATTAATAACGTGTCTCACAACATATTAAAACTGTATTTGTGGAAGGCGATCATTTAATTTCTCGATGTGATATTACTAAAATCAAAATTAGATCTCAAAATTAGTCCATTTCTTTAAGATGAAATTCTTTAACCTCTTCATAGAGTGACATATTTCAGAATTTAGATATATCTAACAATTGAGACGCGTTACAGACGTTTAAAAATCCTACAGATGACTTGGCGCTCTAGGCGTAAGGTATCAGACTTATGTGTTGGGGGTCCGTGGTCCAATCCTCGGTCCCGGCACAGATTTATCTGATTGTCAAACCCTTTCTTCACCTCTGAAAAGACGTGTATTAACCACAACTTTGTGAATGTGGGGAATGCCAGGCCTCCACCGTGGTTCGGATCCCACGTTAAACTTTAGGTCCTCCATTTCATCTCACAATCAGCCTACTATTACACATTAGCGTAAGTGCATACAACCCGAAAGGGTAGTAAGACGCGGTGCTAATAATAATAATTATTATAATAATAACAATAATAAAAATCGTACATTATTTAAGAAGTTGTTTGATGTTTTTTTATCTTTAAAAAAATGTTAGTGAAAATTATCACCAGGTTTCTGACCAGTTAATAGGTTTATATTTTGAGTTTAAATGTTTTAAAACGACGCTTGTTGTGAAAATGTGTACTTCTGAGATTAGATTAAAATATTACAAACCTAGCTCTTGTCTTCCTCTATCAAGTAAAGTAATGTGTTGTGTATTTTAAGGTGTTTTGTGTAAGTAATTCCACATGTCTTTAAAACTCTTTAAACTTTAATTTAAATTTTTTAACTGGTGAAAACTTTCGCCTACATTTTTGTTGAAAACGATATTTAAAAAAATATCAAACCACTTCATAAATAATTTGAGATATCTTTTCTACAAAAGTCAATTAAGGTCCTTTCTCTAGTTGGAATGCAGCACTTTTATCAAAAAGTGTCTCTTAAGGTGGGAGAGAAGGGGACGCAAGAAAAGGTCAGTGTTTTTACAGTTTTTATGGCAAAATATTTTTTTGACCAAAGTAAATAAGACATTACTACAGTACAAACATGTAGTTTAATTTTCTCTACATGGTGACCCAAAAATTTATTTAATATCTGTCAAGGATGTTCTGGAATTTAATGACTTTTCCTCTTCATTTAAAAAGTTTGTTAGATATCACCATGCTCACGACAGATATTCAGAAACTGTTTATTTCAACATTGGAAGACAATTAAACTCTTTGTTTGTACTGAAGCAGTATTTTATTTATTTTGGCCAAAAAAATTTGTTGCCATAAAAACTGCCAAAAGACTGGCCTTTTCTCGCATCCCGTTCTATCCCACCTTAAATAACTATTTTGATTTTTTCTGCGCGTCTTGATTTCTGTATGGGTTATACGCATGTAACTACATTAAAGGTATATGGGTGCCAAAAAAGTCATCTACCCGCATTTGTAGTTAGGTAGAGTGGTTAATAATTTTGAGTAAAAACCTTTACACCCGACCGGGATTCGATAACCAGCCTCTCCTTGACGGTTTTGTCCGCTTGCCTCACCGGCGTGGGTATGGCTACTGATCCCCCATCCTCTAGACCAGCTGAACACACACAACGAACTCTGGCTTGTACCGGTGGGCACGTGGACAAAGGCATCGGTCTTGTCCTGTCCTGTCTGCTAGGTCGGGCCTCGAGTCCCAGTCAGGTGTACAGAGGGTAGTGTTTTCTTAGACGGTTTCGCACTCTCACCCGACGCAAATATACGGGGTCCTTAATTTATTCTAAATTCCACCTTCCTCATCCTTAGCCTATTAGTATAAATAAATGTGTATCACTCAGACGGATAGCACGAATCGTATACAATTTAGTTACCCTTTTAATCTGTTTTAAATTTGGTGATACGACTAAAAATAAATCCACAGTCTCATAAGAGAGACAAGTAAACTACAAACTAATTTTTTGCGTTCAACGTTGATAACACCCGCTTAGGTGGCTGCATGGTCTAAGGCGCCACTCGTGTTAGGCTAGACCGCTGACGATAGGGAGATCGGAGTTTTAATCTAATCCCGGTTAAGGGTGTACTGGGGTTGGCTTTCCACCCCACCCCCCTTTTCATGCAAATATAAGTACGCCTGCTTTAAATATAGCTTTCCTAATCACTAAAACCCATAGCGTAATTAGTACATAAGCGTATAGCCTGAACAGGTAGTAAGACGTGTTGCTAAGGAGAACAAAAAAGTTATTTTATTAATAGCGATTATGTAGATAGTCCCCCGTCTATGAAAATGGGACTGTACTAGTCATAGTCACCGGTTATTCGATCGTGAAGCGTTCATTACCCTCTTTAACCGCGCAGGACTCCCAAAAAACTTGGTGTGTAGGATGCGGTCTGGAACGGCCTTGTATATTTTCACGTTGGCGAAACCTTAAGCTCTAGCATCGGCTCCACCTGCACATACACGATATGTCGAGATCAAGTGGGTTGTAAACTGATTATATAGTTGCTTGGTGATATATTACCGTTTAGCCACAAGAGACCTTCAAAGAAAGGTCCGCACCGACTTTAAAGGTGCTCCGCCATTTCGATTTTTTTTTCGAGGGTTAAAAATTTTTTTTTTAAACTTTTTGGATTTTTCCCAACGGTTACAGGCTATAAGCTATAAGTTTGCCGCAAATTTCGAGTTTCTAGCTCACCTGGTGAGTGAGTCAGCCATGTGGCTTTATAGTTGTATAGCTTTTACCCGTCGCGACTACGCCTGCAATAATTGATAAAATCTTTTAATTTTTAACTAAAACTGTTTTGGTCATAAATCAAGCTTTATTTTTTTCAAATATCGATGCGTTTTTCTCAATTCTGTCTGTAAATAATTGTGCCATATTTTAATTTTCACTTTTAAATATTTCGTAATAAAAGAAATATATTTTAATTAAGCTATCAATTATAATTGTTATTAATTTTTACCTTCATAATAAGTAAAATAAATAAATGAAATAATATTTTTTTCGGACTACATAGCTAAAATCCCACCATATTATTTATTAGTCTGAAACTACGTCACACTAATTACTATTTACTTTAATTACAAAATATTAAATCACAAATTCTTAAATAACATCATTTCAATCACATTATAATCATATATTTATTATTATTTAAAATCAAAGGTTGGGAATAGTCCTATATATTATTATTCCAGGACATACTCTACCAAAGTACAAAGCTTCATTCGAATCCGTTCAACAGTTTTTGCATGATTGAGTAACAACCATCCAAACACACAAACTTTCGCATTTATAATATTAGTAAGACTAGTAAGATAATGTAAAGATAAAATATATTACTCATGTGAAGACTTTCCCGAGTATCTTCTATTGAATGACCCGTCTCCCCCACCCTCTCCCCTAAACTGTTACGAGTATAAGTTGTTGTCGAATTGAGACAACTCTGATTTAACGATGTTACCTACTTGGTGAATGCGAAGCTATTCGGCGCATCGCACGTCTACCAAAAGTCAGACTCGTCTACAGTCGATCCACGGTTGGAGTGGGGTTAACTGACTTCAAGTAGAATATTTTTATTACAAACATTGATTGAAAATCACAAATGTTAACCAACGTGGAAATAATATTAAATGTTATATCATGATTTTGGTAGGAATTCCATTATAGTGGGCTTTTATCCAACTATAGTATTGTTATGTACAGTGGACCCATGGCTTCTTTGGTGCTGACTGACAGCTCACAGATGACTTCTGACGGTCAACATTTAGGTATATACCTAAATTTTGACCGTCAAAAGTCACAGCTGCTAAACACATGTTTTTGCAGATCATATGGTTTGGCGTAGGGATACATAATTTGGTCTGGTAATGTTTCAAAACTTTTAGTTGTCAGCTGTGAGCTGTCAGTCAGAACCAAAGAAGCCATGGGGCTACTGTAGTATGATTCTGGTACAAAATAAGTCATTTGCGTGGAATGAAAGAGGGAATGCATCTAAGGAAAAACCACCCTCAATAGACCAGAACGGGATTCGAACCTCGGCCTCTTAATCAACAGGTCAAGCTAACACGGGAGTGGCTCCTTAGACCGTTCGACCACTGAAGTGGATATTAGCATAATTAGTATGTGTATAATCCGAACAGGTAGTAAGACATGCTAATAAAAAACCACTGACAACAATACGTTATTGCTCCTTTTATTTTATAGTTATCGATAATAACTATGAAGAGTGACAGTTATAGATCACATTGCCTGATTTATAAATATATTTAAAATTGTTTTATAAAATATAGCGGTCAAAAAATTTGCTTCCTATCTAAATCGGACATTATCAAATGTATGGTTTAAGTAAATATCACCCCTATAATTACACTAAATATCCCTTAGAAAGTACCCTGCCCATGACGACATGGGAAGATTATATGGGTGCCAAAAGTGATCACCAACCCGAAATAGGCGCTCTTGCGATGGGAAAAGGGAAATGGGAAGTAGTCCAACTCGAATTCGTCCAAGTCAAAGCTACATCAGGCGTTATTTCATACCAGAATCCTTCTACATAGTAGTATTTTGGTAGGATAAAAGGCCTTCCAGAACGGTAGTAGGAACAGGAAGTTCCGTTCTCTTAAAGGCCTTGTTTCGTACCAGAATCCTAAGCTGCATGGTGGTATTATGGTATTATAAAAGGCCTTCCAGAACAGTAGGAACAGGAAGTCCGTTCTCTTAAAGGCCTTGTTTCGTACCAGAATCCTAAGCTACGTGGTGGTATTATTGTAGGTTAAACGCCTTCCAGAACGGGCTTACTACCAATATCATGGTATAATTTTAATTGCTATTTACTCTGGTGTTAGTTGCGGCGGTCTGGTGTTGTCATGAACCTCTACCCAGCCAGTCCTTGACTTTGTGGCTACCTCGACGTACCGGAAGTTGTACATTGGGAGCCAAATTGCGTGCTTGGGGTAGGGGCGGGGGAGGGTAAATAACCACATGTTGCTTCCAAAGGTTTTCCGATAATTATCTACGTCAACTAAAAGGGGGATGGGGGAGGGAGGGGGAATATTATTACATGTTTAAACCCATGTCAATTCCTTAAAAGAATAAGAATTGACTCTTCGATTTAAAATTAGATAATCTTATTATTTCACCTGGTATATCAGTCGGTTCAGAAAGTAGACGTTAAATTTAACTTAAAAAAAATTCTGGTATTGATTTTTAAGCTGAATTCATACATAAGCAGGATTCACACATTCGACGAAAATAGAAAGTTGAATATCTGCCTCTGTGGCCAATCATTTCTCACGCTGTTGATCCATAATGCATTGCAACGCTAACTTAAAACAGCCGATTATCAACATACAGTCGGACCTCCATATATCGAAACATCATCAGGAAAATTTTCGATGAATTGAAGAGCACGACGTAATGTGTTAAAAACTCGGCCAAACTTTCGATATAGAAGGCTTAGGGAGATGAAACTGATTTATAGGGGTGGAATGCTTTGGAAAGAGAGGAGATACACCGCGCTAGCCGACTTAGATCGGCGTCGAAATGACCTTGACTAAACATCACCTTCTTCCTCATGCGACATCTCCATTCTATTTTTTTTCACTTGTTTTTTATTATACCATCGTCATTACGAAGGGAAAATCCCGAATCATCTTGAAAAAAATTAATCTTTATATAGATTTTTTCTATGTATAGAAACAGTTTTTCTATGTAATGTCAAGGGGATTCACCAAAACTTCGATACAAGAGAATTTTGATTTATGGAGAGGTCCCATTTTATTTTATTGTGGATGTGCATTATAGTTTAGATCATTTTCCCGATGTTTGTTTTCAAATTATAATGCTGTGTCATTGCATAATCCAATACACCGATAAGCATACTTTTCATTAACGGGTTATTTAAAATCTCGCTACAAAGGCCAATAAAGCTATCTGTTCGCTTCTGGCTGTAGAGCGCATGCGTTGTCAATTGCGCATTCGCACTGATTTGAGATAATTGGTTCTGAGATTTGATGGTTTCTCCTGTTTCCAACTTCTCAGGCAGAGCTGACGAAGTAAATGGGTTGAACTTTAGCAGAACAGCTCGTGCCGATGAGGCGGTACTCTTGTGATTGGCTTAGAGCTCGTCACGTGACCACGTTTTTGTTTTACGCTAGTTTTTCGACGGACGTGTGAACTCACAGTAAAGCGCATGTGTTTGTTTTAGGGAAATGATAGTATATTGCAAATATAACAAGCTGGCTATCAATGCGCCCGATCATTATCGAACTCTGGGTCTCACGATTCGGGGTAAGGACTGACGTGATATCACAGCCTGGCGTGAACGATAAGAGATCGTTTATAAACGCCTCTTTACACGAAATGTCGTTTTATTATCTGAATGTCATTATTGACATGTCCTACTTACTCGAGTGCACAATTCCAAACCACACAGTGTGCAATGTTCCCCTCCCCCCTTTTTTGGTCACTAGATGATTTAAAATATAGAAACATAACCTTTGCAAGGGAAAATAAAGTGATTTTTCAGAATCCGTGTAAAAAAATTAAAATCGGCATGGATTTTTTCATAACTTTTTTTAGCACCGCGTCTTTCTAACCGTTCGGGTTGTATACCTATGTTCTTATTATACTAATGGTTTAGGGATTAGGAAAGTTTAATTGAGAGGAAGTGCACTTGCATTTGCGTGAAAGAAGGGTGAAAAACTATTTAGGGGAAAAACCTCAGTGCACCCGACCGTTATCGAACCCCGACCTCCTCGTTTTCAGCAGTCTAGTCCAACACGAGAGTAGCGCGTTAGATCACGCGTCCACTGAAGCGGGTGAGAACTTTTATTATACGTGTGTGTACAGTAGCCCCATGGCTTTCTTTGGTGCTGACTGACAGCTTTGAAAAGTTACCAGACCAAATTATGTATCCTTACGCTGAACCATATGATCTGCAAAAACATGTTTAGTAGCTGTCACTTCTGACAGTTAATATTTAGGTATATACCTAAATGTTGACTGTAGGGGCCTTAACATGTGGGACGCACTTCAGAAGTGGACAGAATACATAAAAAACCATTGAAAAAAGTTAATATAAACATGTGTCCCATTTGATCTTGTTTCTGAGCTATAAGGCTTGTTTGTACTCCCTGTAATGTTAAGCAGCTCCACATTACTGAAGTTCTCAAAATTGCCATCGGCCTCGCTGCAAGCCTGCGACTTTTATCATTGGGGCCTGACAGCTAAGCGCAGTCGGTACACTGTCCTTCTATTGAGCTAAGGGTCCCGGCTTGTATATTCGGCTCGTGTGAAATGTGAGTTCTTCCTTTCATGGGGATGAACTAATGGCCACCCGCTTCGGTCGCCCCGAGATCTAACGCGCTACTCTAGTGTTGGACTAGACCGCCTACGATGGGGAGAATAGGGTTCGATCCCAGTTGGGTGCACTGAGTTTTTTATTAAATGGTTTTCCACTCTCCCTCCACGCATATGGAGGTGCACTCCCTCTAAACTAAACTTCCATAAGCCCTAACACATTAGTGTGATTAGTAAATAGGCGTATAACCCGAACGGGTAGTATGAAGCAGTGTCAAAGAAAGAACTAATGGCCAGGGAACTAGAGGATATCTATTCTAGACTTAAGTTAGTTTTTAAGTCGTGTCTTGATATAATCCAAGTTGGTTCATAAAGTGCGCATTAATTACCTAAAATAAAGGAATAAAACTTGATGGCATGCCGCGTATCCCTGGGCAACGTGTACCACAGTTTGGTAAACACTTCTAAAGATGAATATATATATGTTTTAATATTTTCCCATCAAGGGACAAAATGTGCCGTTTATTAGTTTCTTGACAATACACTCAATTTTTTTTATTATCATTTAGTTCTCTTTTAATCATCGTGAATGGCATGAAAGAAAACTTTTTTCCAAGGATATTTTTCAGGCAATGTCATGGATGTCTTCGCGAGTCACCGTCTAATCATTCATGTGACGAGATAACAATGTCGATTCGCGACTTGGGGTGATGGTGATAACTGATAGCTAGTACCAGATCTACTCTCATGTATCCATTCGCCAAACCGTATGATCTGCTAGAGTATAACATGTTGAGTTGGCACTTTTTTGCATTTAGAACTTTCTCAACAAACCCATTTGTTTTTAATTGTGTTTTTCTTTGAACTGTTTTTACATGATTGAACTTAAGGTGGTGATGCGAAGATCGCGAGAAAAAGGCCCATGGAAAAAAAAGTTGGGCAAAATAAATCAAATATTGCTTCCAAATAAACATAGGAATAGCGGCATTAATTAGATGATAAATTTTTTGAATGAAGAGAGATAAATTGTCATTAAATTACAGTAGGTCTACATCCTTGCCAGATATTTAAGAACTGTTGAAATCACAGTGTGAAAAAAATTAAACTCTGTTTGTACTGAAGCAATATTTGAATTTATTTTGGCAAAAAAAAATAAATATATATATATATATAAGCTGCTAAAACGTTGCCCTTCTATCGTATTCCATTCATCCCCACCCTAAAGACAGTGTATAATTATAATATAATATTTTTGAATCGATCGTTTGTATAGCAAAATATATTCCAGACGATTTTCTTTTTCTACAAAAATGAAACAGCTATTTTTGCACCGATCCTCAATATAACGTTAACATATACATTCCAATTTTCATAGCAATGCAACTAGAAAAGTTACTAAATCCATTTCCACGTATCCATACGTCACGTCATGTAATCTGCAGCGGTCACTTCTTGATACATAGCATTAACAATATAGCAAAATGCTATCAATTTTGGCCCCTTAAGGACCTTTTCTATGAAAAATGGACTATTAAAGGGGGAGGGGGTAATATAGTAAAATAATACCCGACAAAACATATACAAAAACAACGCAGGACGTGACACGAAAAATATCGTGTCTGTGTCTGGCATGACCTCATAAACTGTGGGAGGGGGGGGGGGGCTTTCGTTAAAAAAACAATGCGTCACGCCTCGGTGTATTGCATTGCTTTGCGCTCATCACATTTTGCTGGATGGAGGTGAAAGTTTTCTGGTTGTTTTTCAATAGGAAAGATTTGTTTTTAGTGGCAGATCTCAGCCTTTTATTTAGGTGAAGAGGCTCCTAGATGATGGACTATGATACACTCTTCGTTTACAATGAAGGGTGGCAAGTCCGCCTTGCACGTTTCCACTATGGCACAGCTGATAATAGAGGTCCATATACCATAGTGTAGTACGTCAAGGTGAGACTGCTACAGTGATACATTTCAGGTTATACGGAGTGTACATAAAGCATTAAAATAGTGTCCCTTTTTTTTTTGTATGTAATTTTTTCACCGCGTCTAAGTACCCGTTGGAAATTGTTTTAGTCTATTTTATTAACTGTCAAACAGGTTTATTCTTCACCAATTCTCACTATCTCTAGGTAAATATGGATTACATTCTATTTATGGATATTTACCGTTTCTGTGACAAATGTGACTTGACATAAGTGGGACTAAGGACGGGACTAGGTTATCAGTCATTCCCCCGTTTGACATAATTTGCTTATATATTCGCGTACAGTAAGTCTTTGCCTGACGCGGTTATTTTGTTCCCGCGCAAGTTTAAAATCCGCGTAAGTCGAATGTTGCTTAAATACGGTATATATATATATATATATATATATATATATA
>CABFOW010000716.1:126517-143851 GCA_902141385.1 Timema californicum | reverse complement strand
TATATATATATATATATATATATATATAGATAGTTTATATGTTCGTTTCAATGGGTAACTAAGGCTAAGAAATCATCCATAAACAACGTAGCGCTTTTTTCCCCCCGCCTGGCCTTCTCCATACAACACCATGGCTACATTAACCCTCCAACCCCGCGCAAACTATGCCACTAAGTTTCTTTTCGCATAAAGAGTATCATTATTTCATTGGGAAGCTTTTGTGACACTAAAAGAGGTACTCATATTTTTAATACTACTCAAAATCTATATGAAGGTTTACTATCGATGAAAACATAAAATTATTTTTTCAACATCATAAAATGTAACACAGCATGTAGATTTTAGAGCTCCCGCTTACACTCTTCCCCTCTCAACAGAGTTGCATGGTTTATGGGTGACCCCTAAATAGGTTTTATTTTTGAAAAAAAAATCCTTCGATAAAATAACTTGCGCTCGAGGTACAAACAAACGGGCTGTATAACATTATCAGATGTGTTTAAACTTGATAGGAACGGCATTTTTTTAAAGGAGGGAGTTTAGGGTCCGCTAGAAAAGGGAAGTGTTTTTGAAGTTTATATAGGGTGTATACCATCCAGAAAAATCCGGGAAGACGGGAATTTGGTAGATTTAAAAAAAACACGGGAAAATGTTTTTACTCAAAATATGAAATATAATAATCAGTAAATTATATTACAATGTAAGTCAAACTGTCTTTTTTGTTTGTTTGTAGCTATGTAATATATTTTATAATTCCTAGTAAAAGATTAATAAACACTTGGGGGGGGGGGCGGTGTTAGTGAGGTATATAATTGGTCAAGTTGAGTAGACAGCCTGCTATAACAACCTTTTTTTAGTAAAAATAAATAAAATATTGCTTCAACAAAAACAAAGAGTTTAATTTTCTTCCCACTATGATATCAACAGTTGTTGAATATCTGTCATAAGCATAACGGCATTAGATGAGAAACCTTATAAATGAAAAGAAAATGTTGTCCTTAAATTCCAGGATATTCTCGACAGATATTCAACAACTTTTTGAGGTCATCATATGAAGAAAATTAAATTCTATGTTTGTGCTGAAGCAATATTTAATATATTCGACCCCAAAAAAACTGTTGCTATAAAAACTGCAAAAACACTGTTCTTTTCTTGAGTAACCTATATCCCCACAGATTTATTTAATTTAACTGATTAAAATACTTGAAAATTAATTTTAAAGGTTATTAAATGTAAACACAATATTCAGTAATAAATTTAGTTCACTGCCTTTAAAAAAATCATACAAAGTTATAGTAGCGCTCAATAGATGGCGCTCCTAGTCTCAAATCGAGTATTGAAAGCACATATGATTTACTGTCACCTACACTTTCCGTGTCCTGTGATTACTACTGTATCCTGTTCTAGACCAAGGGAACGGTGTTACGGAAGACAAGACACGACGGAACGTCAAAAGAATCGGGCGCAATCTTTGAGATTCTTTCGTCAGGTTATACGATGTCGTTGTAGAAGTTTTTTTAGCCCCTCTTTTTCCCCTGCCAAAGAAAACCCTGAAGGAAAGAAACTTGACACCCCCGCCCACGGTTTCTCTCGTTCCGCTCCCCACTTGAGGGGGGTTTTCTCCCCCTCATTAAAACGTATTCCCCGCGTCTCCTCCACCTGCGGGCCTCTCATTAAAATATTGCACCCCTCTACCTTCACCAACCCATCCTTTCTTATGTATTCATATATTGCTCAAGTATTTATAAGGTTTCTTTTAAGCCGACGCGGTGTGTTCTTCTACGTTTGTTGTGAGGGTCTATTTTCCGAGCGATGTAAAGCCATACTTGATGGTTTTTGTGAGGCCGTCGGAAAAGTTAATTGAAGGGGAACTGTCTGGAAACTTCGCCTTCTTCTGCCCCACTCTCTTTCATCACCACATTTCTTAATTTGATTACTTATCGGCGGAAAATACGATATATTGACTATTGGTTTGTGAGGAATCGGCTTGTTATTTAAGGTGGGATGGAAGGGTCCGCGAGAAAAGCCAGCGTTTTTTTTTTCCTCTTCAGTTTTTATAGAAAAAAGCTTTTTTTTTTGTTGCCAAAATAAATTAAATATTCCTCCAGTCGAAACATATAGCTTAGTTTTCTTCATATGATGATATAAACAGTTGTAGAATAAGTTATATGTCATGAGCATAGCGGCATTAGTTTGGAAACTTTAAATGAAGAGAAAAAGTTGTCATTAAATTCCAGGACAGACTTCCACCCCACCTTAAGTTGGCTTCTTTCAGTCTAATGTTTTTATTTTTGAATAAAATAAAATATGCTGGTGGTAAAGCTGTAGTTTCTATCGCAACACGGGCGAAAAAAAAAACCCATCATCCAACAAGACATTTCCAGAGGTTTCGTGTTGAATTCGGTGATAAGGGCACCCCGCCAGCTACTTTAAGAAGATGTATCCTCACACTGCTGTATTTCTTTAAGGGGGGCTGGGGGGAAGCCGTAGACTAGAGCAGTCATCGCCAACCTTTGTGTTAGCAAGGATGAATCTGAATTTCTGAACTTTTTCGCGGGCAAATATCATTTTTACATAGAGGTAGGCGAATATAAATAATTTTTAATGACAACACCTTAATTCACACTATCTTACAAATAAAATATAATTTAATGAAACATTCAGAAAAAAAAGTATGTCAATATATAACTTTTAATGTAATGGTTTGAACTGAATTTCACTGATTATCTTTTTAAGGCTCGGATTTTAATTTGACACTACAGTTCTTAAACAGTTCATTGGATAAGCAACTTAAAGGTGAGATCTATAATTTTTTTTTTCACTATTATCACTATGAATAATGCTGACTCGCACAGAAAATATGATCCAAAATAATAGTTAATCTTAATAGCTAGTATTATATTTGTCGAAGGAACTGTTGTATGCTCCACCAGTTTCCGGCAATGTTTGTCTGTATAGCAAGCCTTGAAGGAAAATTGGTTCTGTAGTTTCGAAATTTCTGACTACAATAATTCTTCAACATTTATCTCGTACAGTTCATTCATATATTTAGCAATGATTCTGTTATCCGCGATATTAAACGGATTTTCCAAGAAATATATCATCAGCTCACTTTCACGAAATTGTGCACATTTTTGATTGAATACATCGCCCAATTTTCTGCGTCTCCATTATATAATTTGCTATTTAAAAAACTGTTTCTTGAAATTATTTACATGTTTGGAATTTTTTTTAAATACATTTAGTCTATTTTATATTTTCAAGGGGAATTAAATTTTAGTATGAAAATATTATTGTGGGTGTATGCAAAAGGACCTACGTACGCTAAATTTGTTTGGGAAAGTTTATAATTAGTAGTGGATATAGTTAGATTCCCGTGGCTAAAACAGTTTAGAAAATACACTTTTTTTTTGTCATCACTGGTATCATGTTCCTTACTATATTACGGTGACCTGACGGTCCAGGGGTAAGGTGTCAGACTTCTGTGCCGGCGGCCGGGGTTCAATCCTCGACCCCGACACATATTTAACTGATTATGCCAAACCCTTCCTTCACCTCTGACAAGACATCTTGTGAATGTGGGGAATGCCAGCCCTCCACCGTGGTTCGGATTCCACGTTAAACTGTTGGTCCTCCATTTCATCTCACAATCACCATACCATTACACATTAGCGTAAGTGCGTATAACCCGAACGGGTAGTAAGACGCGGTGCTAATAATAATTACTATATTAGTAATATGAATCAACGCTAACAGCTATAGTTCATCTGACTCAACGTGTAAATATTAGAAATAACTTATATTTAAATAACTTTTTGAACTGTCCTATCCAGAATCCTACTATACGTTAGCAAACCATTTTAATTTAATCACCTAACTGAGAAATTTCACTTGTAACGTTGTCTCATCTAATAATAATTGGTATTTTTTTTATTATTTAGACTGAGGATTTTTAATCCTATAAGGACATGTCGACACATTTCATCACCATTTTTGGCGTGATCGATCTTTTTAAATATCAAACCATTTTTGAAATAACACGGTCTACGGCAGGGGTCTCCAAACTACGGCCCGTGGGGCACATCCGGCTCGCCACAAGATTATATCCGGCCCGTTCCAAGATTTTATCAAAAAACAAATTAATTGTTTTCTTCGTTATTTATTAACCACACAGTTTATTTGACATGTCTAGTTTCTGTCTGCACGTGTACTTCCCCTCATGACACCAAGCCAAAGTGCTGTCGGAATTGCAAACCCTCATTTTTGCTTCCCCCTATGACACCAAGCCAGAGTGCTGTCGGAATTGCAAACCCTCATTTTGCTTCCCCCTATGACACCAAGCCAGAGTGTTGTCGGAATTGCAAACCCTCATTTTGCTTCCCCCTATGACACCAAGCCAAAGTGCTGTCGGAATTGCAAACCCTCATTTTGCTTCCCCTCATGACACCAAGCCAAAGTGCTGTCGGAATTGCAAACCCTCATTTTTGCTTCCCCCTATGACACCAAGCCAGAGTGCTGTCGGAATTGCAAACCCTCATTTTGCTTCCCCCTATGACACCAAGCCAAAGTGCTGTCCGAATTGCAAACCCTCATTTTGCTTCCCCCTATGACACCAAGCCAGAGTGCTTCCCCCGTGACACCAAGCCAGAGTGCTGTCGGAATTGAAAACCCTCATTTTCAGTCGCAGGCTCCATTCCTTATACCGACAACAGAACGGCTTGACTGACGATTTTCAGGTGGCCTCAAGTCTCCCGGCAGAGGGTTATCAAAGGAAAGTTCCGAAAGATGTTACCTAATTTAAAATTAAGTAATTATATTGACTAATTATTATAAATATAACTTATTACATATAAATTGATTCATTTCTCACATAGAAGAATCAAACGATAACTGGCCTTGGAAAGTGGCATTTTTTATAGGCGTGACTGGCCATGCTATGACGTTTATCTAAATTTTCATGTTGAAACAAATTTGAGTTATGATCTATTTGCGCATGTCAAGGCATTCAGGGCAAAAATAATGCTACCTGAAGAACAGGTGAACTTTACTTTGGCCCGCAAAAATGTGTAAAATATATTATGTGGCCCGCATAGCAAAATGTTTGGAGACCCCTGGTCTAAGGTAGTGACTGATGTGCAACCTTTCTGTTGCTGCGACCCCACTGAAGGATTTTATTTAAAAACCCCATGCCACCATATAAATGAAATTAAAGGTTCTCTCTTACTTACGTGAGGTCTTCTCTTACTTACGTGAGGTCTTCTCTTATACCTTACGTTTACGGTTAATTTCTTGCGCCCTATAAATATTTCTAAGGCTGTCAACTAATGATATCTAAAGTAATTTTGTTGTTCATTACATTTGCTTATATTACAAATACTGGATATTACTTAGTTTTTTTTAATTTCCTCTGTCATCCGTAACAAAAAATCGGTGAGCCCTTAATAGCTCGGGACTCCAGGGGCTACAAGCCATTGGTCCAAGGCGTCACACTCGTGGTGGACTGGCCTGCTAATGATGGGGAGTTCGAGGCTCGAATCCCGGTCGGTTCTACTGAGAGTGATTCTTCCCAAACGCTTTTCTTACTCAGCTTCCGCGCAAACGCGCTCCGTTGAGCGGTCTCCTTAAGGTAAGCTTTTATCGTCAAGGGTAGCCTAGGGTCTGGTGTTTCTTTATGACCACAAATTCCCCCTGCATGAACCTAAAAAAAATTGTCCAAACGATAAAATATGCGAGAGTTACTTACTTCACTCAGAGCATCTGTCTAGCGGACACTCACATTTATTTTATAAAATAAATGTGTTTCTTTGAATCTATCAATGATATTTATAAAATAATATATTTTTACAAATCTTTTATTAAACCTTTAAAACCGTTTTTTTTATCAAAGAAAATTGCGAAATCTTAACGTAACCCTTTACATGCCAAGCAGTTAAAAATGTCCAATATTTAAACATTAAAACTTCTTAATTAAGGTCATGGTTAAAGTGTTTTTTTATTTTAACTAATGAAGCGACATTGGCGACAAAAAAAATTAAAAATACATAGGTCTTTCGTAAATATTTTTGGCATGATTGGCTTAAATTTTTGTTATATATTGATCAAGTTTGAATTAAATGTGATTTTATGTAATAAGTATTAGGCTAACACACATTTTATCAAAGGTGGTGTCAACTCTTTTATCCTATATTTTATAAAAATAGATATATATTATTTACAAAAAAAATTATGATAGTGTAACTTATTACCACCCGAAGTCGGAGTCGACAACTTACGCCACGGCATTCAAGTGAAAATTAAAGGGAAATTACCTTCAAACTATTTTTAAAAGCATTATTAATGTGTGTGTGTATATATATATATATATATACATACTAATTACAAACATTTCATAGTAATAGCGAATCAGCAAACCTAAATCAACCGTACTGATAAAATGCACGTCATCCACAACTCATCTAAATCCTCCACGTTTTATTTTTTGTTTATACCACGTTATATTATTGTGACTTCACCATCCGGTGACCTTGTAAATGTGCTTGCCCTAGCACACTTTAAAAACTTGCCTAAGTATTTTCAATGACTTACTTGTATACGCATGGTTTCTGAGCGCACCTTGTTCCTCGGTTTGATACACTCCTCAGCTTATTCAGATGTTCAAAAAACAGTCAACATTGGGTGTTTAGGGACTAGAAAAAAAGATCACCACACGTTGTTTTCTTTTGACGTTCAGGAAACTATTTTATTTTTTTAACATGAGGTTCATAGCACGACCGAAAAATAAATCTCTTGTGAAATTGAGACCTAATCTACTCAGCCATAAGTTGACAGTCTTGGGGTAAACTGCTTGCCTCAGGACCTGATGTTCGTAGGTTCAAACTCAGCCGGTATATATGGATTGTTTTTGAGCGATTAAAAAATTCGTGGCTCACCTTCCTTCGGAGGGAAAGTAAAGCCTTCGGTCCCTTATCGATTGTGGCATGTAAAAGAACCTTGAAAGGTATTTGAAAACATCTTTCCCGACAAAACGTGTTTGCTCTTTCGCTCTCGCTTGTAGAAATAATCGTGTACTAATAATAATAATTGGTTCAGAAAGGGCACGTTAAATTCCTCAAATTAGTTAAATAAAATGGAATGAGAGTCAGAAGGGGTAAGGGGGCTGGATTTCTTAGAGTTAAGTTAATTTGTAAGCCTTTGCCTTACGATTATTTGGTTCATAAATAGCCTAATACCATTAGACATCTCATAGTAAATTATCCTTATTCTCATTTCAAACTGATAGAAGAAATATTGCAATTAGCACTAAAGTGTCTCAAAAGGGCTCCTTATGCAGGGATCAAGATTAACGTAACGTTCACTAAATGATGCAATTTAAGGTAAATATTCTCCTCGTATATTTTAAATGGAAGACATCGCGATGCACTTGACTTAACGTTGACGTGACGTTCACTTAGCGAAAGAGTTATCCATGGAAGAACTTTCACGTAACGTGAAGTGTACTACACTTTCCTGCCGGCCAATCATATTGCGAGAAACGTCACAGCGGTTATTTAGTATCTCGTGTGTTTATTGTGTGCAGACGACTTTTTCGATATACAATGTTTTGTTGGTAGCACACACCTTCCTTCTGTCGGATAAATTGAGGGTGTTTTTTCCAAAATGGTTTTCTACTATTTCTTTCTCCACGCAAATGCGGGTACACTTCATCTCGATATAACCTTCCTAATATTTAAATCATTAGCGTAATTAGTACACAAGCGTATACTCTTAACGGGTAGTAAGACGCGGTGCTAAATTTAAAAAAAAATAGTGTCTTTTAAAAAAAATTAACTACAACATTCTAATTACTGCACTGTTCAGTATTGTATTCAGGCTTTATTAAGACTTATGAATAAATATTGTACATAGCTTACTCTACAGATTGCATAATACACAGGACCACACGCAAATGAAATGTTGAACAGTACAGTTTTATATGTGCGCACGAGTACAGATTAAACTGCTGGAACAACTCCCGCTGATGGCTCGGATGAGGGGCATAAACGACCTTGAAAGTACTGTAGCCACTACTATGTAGGCTGATACTTCACGTGAGACATTGGCATATCTGACATTCTTACAGTCAAATACTGTATTATATATGTACTGATGTTCTTAATTTTTGTCTAATGTTTAGAAAGTCTTGTCCATAGATATCACTCTTTAGCAGTGTCCCGCAGTGGCGGTTCGTAGCTAAAATTAGTGGTGGTGCTGCTCCAGAAATGTTTAGCCTTTGTTTTAAAATTGTGTGAAAGGAAAAAATACACAAAAAGAAAATGTATTCAGTAACTTGATAAAATCTTAACAAAAAATAACAAACCTTTTTTAATTACTTTAACTTAGATGGTTACAGTTCAAGCTTGATCTATCCATTTAAAAATGAAATCCATTCTTCTTGTTTTAATTTGCGCAAAAAGTTCAATAATTTTCTCCTTGATCTCTGGTTAACTATTGAGGAAATTTATCTCCATTTAAACTACTGCAATCGCATTTAGGCTTTCAGTTAAATAAAAGAACAGAAAAAAATGAATCAAATAGAAAATCTGGAAACAGAATAATCTAACTCTTCACTCTTCTACACTTTATCACATTCAAGAATATGGTACACTGTTCTTAAGCACAACACACGCTGAGTAAAAAAAATCTTCCTTCCACAATCATGCCAAAGTCGGCACTGCGAGAGCAACAGTTCTTTCTCTATCTGGTAGTACCACCTTCCTCCCCACCCCTCCAATGTGCGCATGCGCACAACAAACACCACTTCGCTGGCACTGTGAAGCGCACAGTTCCATACAACTATTTTTGTATCTTTTTCATAAACTGGGGAATGGCTACTGAAGTACTGACTTTAAGATTAAGGAATATATATTGTACTACAAAAATTAAGAAAGAATTAAAGAAAAAAGGTATCATTGTATTAAATGTTATCTATAATATCAAGTGGAAATAGGGGGGTGCTCCAGTTCCGCAGTGCCTATACACGAGCCGCCACTGAATGTCCGTGTCCGTTTTTGGAAGGTGGTTGGTTCCACCGTAAGAGTTCATTTTATTTTGCCGGGGAAATTTAAGCTGTCCGTTATAAAGAAGAATCCTCTATTCTTGGGTATCCGTTAAGGGAGATTTCACTTACAGTAGCCCCATGGCTTCTTTGGTGCTGACTGACAGCTAAAAGCATTGAAAAGTTATCAGACCAATTTATGTGTTCCTACGCCGAACCATATGATCTGCAAAAACATATGTTTAGCAGCTGTCACTTCTGACAGTTAAAATTTATGTATGTACCTAAATGTTGACTGTCAGAGAAGTCAGCTGTGAGTTGTCAGTCATGGGGCTACTGTAGTTTGTCCACGTTTCGTGGGTAACTAAACGTGTTTGCCTCTTGTTACACTTAACCTCAGAAGCTCCAGTTAAGCAAGTACTTGAAGCTTGATCATTGTAATCAACCTTAACTGTTCTTGTTCCATTTTATTTAACACTTTTTTTTATTTGTAATATTTAATTTATTTTGTATTTTCTTTGCTCAAGTTGATAATTACATTATTTGAATCATGATCATAATGTTTCTTTACGCTACGTGAACGTTAAGTTAATAATGATCCCGGCAGCGCTCATTGGTTCCACGGTCTCCTCATCTGTTATTTTCCACCTCCCATGCGAGACCGGCTTCAGCGTTAACTAAAGCCAATGGGAAATCTCTTCATGCAGAAAACTGCACTCCGGAATCGATTTTTCTCGCGGGGCGTAGAATACAAACACACACAAACAAATGTATACCGTTGGAGGGGGAGGAGGAAAAAAAAAGTTGGCTTTCCGCTCTTGCTTTTAATTAGTGCCTCATTTGATTATGAGGTGATATACTTGGTTGGATGTTTACGGGAAGATGAAGGGAGTATTTTCGCTTTTCACCTACCTTCCAACTTCTCAACTTTTATTTTTATTTTTGCGGCTCTTATCATTTCTCGACGAGCGTTTGTTGGCATGGTTGATTGCAAAGAGTAGACATATTTAAGGTTGCGTCATACTTAGAGAAGGCTTTCGTTAGCATATAGAGTTTCAACCTTTCTCAACTCACGCCCACGCTGAACAAGGCGCTAAAATAGTCAAGGCACACCATCGTGTTTTTTTTTTCAGGAGAGATTAATTATTTAAAAAAAACTAGTTCCCTAGATTCGCGAATATCCAGCCCGCTTCTCAGTGTGAAAAAGTGCGTTTTTAAATAAACCGGTACATATCCACTAGTAATTAATAAAAAAAATCGTACGCAAACACCTAACAACTGTTACATTGGACAGATCATAATTGCTATGCATGCGGTTTGCGTGTTCTACAGTAGGCCTACTATTGCAGTCGCATTTGCTTGGCCGGTGGAGAGAGAAGCACTGGTTTGATTAGGCTGGAAACAGAAGCTGTGTGTGCGCGAGGCGAAGCTATATGAAACAAACTCAGACTGAACATTATCTACATTCGGATTCCGTACTATCCTGCTTTTCCATTATCCGTCGTGGAGTGCCGCCAGATAGTCACTACTGTATTAACATTTTCTTAGTGATGAATAGCTCAAATTCTAATCAATGTACTATTTTTGACAATAATATTGATTACGAATTTTTCAAAGATATATCTCTCTATTCATCAAATTGTTTTCTAGCTTCTTTTAGATCTTGCCCCAAACTCAACTCAAACTGCCACAAAACAACGGTTGAAAAACGCTGTTTAAAATATGGAGGTGGTTTTACTTTGATTACTCGGCTCCTAAAAAGATTCGATGGGAAAAAACCCATGATGGATCCTATTTTTTCTTATTGGTACCCTTATCTCAACATATTAGAGGCAAGCCTAACCAAGCAAGGTTATAGAAGAAGGGTTCTGAAACATTTCTTCTTTGTGTAAAACTTTAAGAAGCTTCCCATGAATTAATCAGTATTGGAGCATTTTACTGCAGTAAATTTGCTATTACTAAAGCTTGATTCACACGTTCGCCGAGATTAGAAAGCTGAATCTGTCGCAGTGGTGGAGCAATTCACACGCTTTATATTGACCCATGATCCATTGCAACGCTAACTTAAAACAGGTAATTATCAACATATTTTGTTTTCTAGTACATGGACATATATTATATATAACAAAAACTTAATCTTTCAAGCGTCAACACATTTTTAATGAAATTTCAGGATCCTGAAATATTACATTTTTCAAACTATTTAAAATATTAATTTATTTTAGGAAATGATTCCCCATGTACCAATTTTAAACTAGAACATAATTATTTTTAAAAATCAATCATTTGTAAAGTAGCCCCCTATCCTTTAATTTTTCTTTTAAAAAAATACGAATAATTATTTATCTTTTTTTAAATATTAACATAGTGATAGTGCTGCTCTTTAGTAAACACGGAATGAGTTAAGGAGAGTCTCTGCTGCTGCCATCTATCATACAAGTGGCACCGCAATTAAATGGATACTAATCAGAATGGATACAATTCAGTATTTTGTAGATATAATGCAAATATATCTAGTGTATACAAATCATACTTTTTATTTGTGGTGCTTGTTTAAGAAAATATCTGAATGGATATAATTCAGGATTTTGTGGATATTATGAAAATGGATACAAATCAGACTTTTTATTTGGGGTNTTTTTTTTTTTAAGAAATGTCTAAATGGATATTATTCAGCAAACACCGACAATTAGAGATGCAGATCTTTCGTTAAAATGTTCAGATATTGAATCCCGGGAGAAGGGGATGTAATCGTAAAGGCTTTGATTATGAATATAAAGTTTTAACATATCATGTCTACAGCATACACGACATAAGGGACACATTCGACCACTATAATAAGCGCTGTAGTCGATACGTGAGTGTGAGAAGAAAGACATTAAATTTGGACCGTTTATATTGTGTTCGCTCCATTTGAATAACTGGATCCCCCCACCAGAATAAAATAACTGATTCGAATATCTACTCCCACCCAGTGCAACCGGTTGATATTTGAACTTGTGCCACTTAACACCTCACCCCATTGTCACTAGCGATCATCCTCAGTACACTTGACCGGGATTCGAACTTGGATCTTCCCGTAATCGTAATCCATTTCAATACGAGAGTCTTTGTCGGTGGTGCCTTATTAGTTGTCCAAGGTAGTACATTTTATAAATTTAAAAAAGGTGCTTTTTTAGGAAGTGTTAAGCGAAGAGGGTTAAACTACCCCAATAAATATAACATTGATTGAATTTTTAACAATTTTGGATCAAATTATAAACCTGTAAACAGTCAGTATCATTGGATAAATCCTCCAATGATAGCGTATATGGCATGGTCTATTGATAATACATAATAAAGTGTGTAACTATGTACATAATAAGTGTCATTAATACAATATCAACATATGCCTCTCTTAAGATATTTGGAATGGTCTTCCCCCGTAAATTTGTATTATATTATACTATTATAAATAAAGCCACACTATTGACTCACTCGCTGACATTAATGTTTACCCAAAGGTCTCTTGTGGCTAAACGGTAAGAACTATCAAATAACGGCTCTGGAATTACATTAGTTTACATCCACTTGCAAAGAAAACTCACCAGGGTTTTGAGGGTGGAGTCCCCAATAAGTAAAGCGAGTTATGTATACCCCTAGGAAGCAATTTGGAATGGTTATTCCCTAGCACATTCTTTGAAAATTATATGCCTTTTTTAAACTGGAAAGTATGTGATAAAGCCATTTTTCAGCTCATATTACATAATTTCATAGATTAAAATATATATGGATGGTAAAGTTTATTCAAGGGAAGAAGGGAATTATCACCTTGCCCCATTCCCCCCAGTCCCGCCTCCACTAATGAGAGTAATGCACGCCAGACCACTCTATCACCTTGCTGAGAGTATTTATAAATTGCAACAAGTCATCTAAATGGAAAAAAGTAAAAGGATATAAACCAAATGTCTAAAGTTGGTAATATCCAAAGCGTAATGTCATAACCTTGTAGGGTCCTTACACCTTGAGATGATTGAAAAAAAGGGGAGGGGGATTTAGAGGGAGAGACCAGCTATGATTTTTCAACCCCCGGGCCCCTCCACCTCTTCCCCTTTTACAAATTTTTGCTTCCACGCAAGTACTGCGGTTGGTCAGAATCTGATTGGTTAATTTTGGATGTGTGTGTGTGTGCTGGTGGCTGGTTTATGGGGGAGGGCAGGAGGGTAGGTAGAAACTGTTCTCTGTGGCAAAGTTTTTAGTCGTCAATTATATTCACATTAACTCGTGTCTCACTTTTTTTTTCGCAAAGGCAATTTCAGGTGAACCAGCTTTGTTGATGATTCCCGATTAGACCTATATTAAGGTTGTGTGTATGCTTAAAAGGTTTTTTTTACCCAAATTAAATAAAATTTGTCTTGAATTTGGTGCATCTAGAATTTTATGGCGAGGGTTACGCTAAATACTTAATATTTATAGGGATATCTTAGTTATTGAAGTTTTCCAGGTAAGGACCACTTTAAACTTCTTCTAGGACTTGTCGAATTTTGAAAACTTCGTGGTAATGGAGCATAACAAATATCTTGGTGGGGCATATAATATTATTATTATTATTATTATTAGCACCGCGTCTTACTACCCGTTCGGGTTATACGCATGGGGCATATAAAAACACTACTTGCTAAGTACTAAAATTTGGAGTTTCCTAAACCTTTTTACAAAACAAAAACTTAAGATTAATTTGTCAAAATATCATAACCTGAGGAAAAGCCTATTAAAAAAACGAAATCGAATTTTTGGTCAGGAAAACCTGGAATTACGCTTAAATTTTATTTTGAATCTAGAGCGGCCATCCGGTAATTTCAACAGTTCTTAAACATCTGCCATGCACACACTTGCATTTTATCAGAAACCTTTCAATTGAATATACATCCCTTGTAAAATTCTGTTATGCTTTCAATAAACATTCAAGAACGAATAAGATTGTTTTATGTCCACAAATGACTAAACATCAACATCGTTCAATCATCTCCCTTCCTCCTACATTCATTCATTCAGTTTGTGAATGTTTTGATGTCAACACGCGTTGACTTGACACCTTGCGTACCTAACCTAAAAGAGCTTGATTCGCCGTTTTGAGTGGTTTTTAAATTGCAGAAGTGTTAGTAGTGATATTATATTGTGAGTAAAGCGAATGTTTAAACTATCTTTATTGTTTTATATATATTTCAATTGAGTTACGCGCGTTTTTAGAGGTCTGTGATCTCACTTTAAACCGTCTGATGGTAACAGAGTCACAAGACATAAAGTTAGGTCACTTTTCTATAATTATAATATTTCAAAACATCGGAAAAACATCGATGTATCGTTCTTATGGCCGATGTTTCTTAACATCGATGTTTTTAAGAATGATATTGCATCCCTAACGACAGCTAAGTTAAATATTTTTATAGCAAAACAAATCACAGATGTAGGGGAAAATTTCTCTGTCTATAATCCCACCTTACTCATCGCTCCCCCATTAGTGTAATTACAATGTTTATAATCCAGACGTGCAGTGTGATTGGTGGATTTTGATCTTCGGGAAAGGGGGGAATGAAGGGGGTTTGAAAAACCGGCTTACCCCCCCTCACAGAACATCAACTCTTGCTACTGCTTTGTATCAAACTATGTGATAACCCGCTTCGGTGGTCGCATGGTCTAAGGCGTCACTCTAGCAATAGGCTAGATTGCCGAAGACGGTGAGATCGTAGTTCTACCCCGGTAGGATGTACTGAAGGTGTTTTTTCTAAAGGGTTTCCCACTACACTTCTTCTAAATTCATTATTGCTAACCTTTAACCCATTAGCGTAGCTGGTACATAAACCTATAATCCAAATGGGTAGTAATACTCGCGGTTAAAAAAATAAATCCAATATAAACTGTGACGGGCCGAAGCAACTTGTTCGAATTTCTACCCAGCTTACGGTGGATAATCTGTAGTTGGAGGTTTCGGTCTAAATCGCAGCGTTTATAAACAAGTGTGCCGCGGGGTTTTAAGGCAAGGTAATAAAAAAACGAGAATAAATTTACGGAATAAAAATATTTTTTAATCTAAATTCATGATCAAAATAATTTTTGGAAAAAATTACAATTATTAGAATGTCAGCTATTGAACTTTTAGACAATCTTAATAATCTTATTTTTTTAATGAAGTATCTCCGTTAAAAAAAAATACGGTGTATTTTGACATTTTTACGCCTTGTTCAGTGCCTTGCGAATTTAAAAAGGTTGAAAATGTTGGGTCTCTATCGGCTTCATTTTAATTTCAGATCATGTTGTATATCTATGCATTATCCCCCTTGGCTTGCGGTTGCGTAAAGGCTTATTACCTCTCTCTCTACGCGTCCCAGTAATGGGGCATCGATTGGTTTTATTTTAATACTGTGCCTCTTTGATACCTGTGCCAGTTGTGTTGTTGACAAAGAGAATAACTTTACCCCTCCCTTTCCCCTGCATAATTCAACGAGTCTGAAGGTCGCATTGCCCCTCTCACATTGTCAGGAGCACAATCGTATTCATATTTTGTCGACGGACCCCCCTCCCCCCCTTTTTTTAGACGTGTCATCGCACTGGATGACTCCACTCTTCAGTTGGTCCACGAGTTCCTTCTTGGGAATTGTAAACAAGGCGTACTGATGTACTATACTAACTCGATCTCGGCTGTTGTGGCGCTCCCATTTTGGATGATTGTAAAGGTTTTCTAAAGCTGAACGAAAAACAGCAAGCGATGGATAGTAAGAGACAACAAAATGCTAATGTAACCTAACCGAGCCTAACCTAATATAAAGCAATACAATTGGTGGGGCAGAATTCATATCTTCCCGCGGGTCAATTATCTGTTATACAGTGGCCCCATGGCTTCTTTGGAGCTGGCTGACAGCTCACAGCTGACTTCTAACAGTCAACATTTAAGTATATACCTAAGTTTTGACCGTCAGAAGTGACAGCTGCTAAACACATGTTTTTGCAGATCATTTGTTTCGGCGTAGGGATACTTAATTTGGTCTGGTAGCTTTTCAAATCTGTCAGTCAGCACCTAAGAAGCCATGGGACTACTGTAGTTATCATGGCCAATGATCGTTGTCCAGCTTAGCTGGGACGATAATCCTCCTGGTCAGTGGCCAACTAAGCTATGAACCTTTGAGACAAGGGGTCCCGTGGGCCAACCGTTATGCACTGGTCCTATTTCGTACGAGAATCCAGGATAAAAGGCCTTTCAAAACAAAATTCTTATTACATTCTATATACTGTACGGTGGGATTTTGTCTGGTACGATCTAAGACTTCCATAACGGGCTTCGTAACAAAGTGAAGAGATTACTATACTCGACCAGAATTTGAATATCAATCTCCTTGTCATCTGCAATCTATTTAGTTAATTTCCTAAAAGCAGGGATCTTTAATCTTTTTATGTCCAAGGGACGTTTCTGTGTTTTGTTGTTGGCTCGCGGAGCCTCAATACCGTAACTACAATACTCGGATTGAATGCATATGAAAATATTCTTATAGGCTTATACTTATACTTGGGCTCAGGCCTGTTTCCGACGGGTGAAGTTTCGGATTTCTCGTGAAGTTTGTCCTCTGTCGTTTCACAGCGTGGGGTAGCGCTTGCGTCTTGTCCACTAGAGTTGTCATTTGCCGGTTCAAGGTACATTTGTATAAAATAACGTAAATACACAAATAAAATACATTTTCATACGTATTCGTGCTTCGGTACTTTGCGGTGTTGGGGGGAGATGACAGCTGTTACTCTCTTCTTTTTTATATATATATATAGGGTCTCATCTAGCTCATTTGGGGGGATTGCCCTCCCCCTCTCCTCTACATATTCCTCCCCCTCTTCTGCACAACCAGTCATTCATAATATTCTAATATTCCTTTGGGTTCAGCGTCTTTTCTGTTTTCACCCACGTGGCACGTGTGTGTGGCGTTCGTTTTCTTCAAACACTCGACTGGCCGTGGGTGACGGTTACAGCTTAGGAAATAAAAAGTTGTTCTCTTGCAACGTTTTTTTTTTTCATGTTAGATTTTAAGCCGGTCATATTTTTATGATCGGAACTTTTTTTTTTAAGTTCCCCTATCCTATCTCTCTTCTTTCCCACCTTCTTCTACCTCCCACTTTTTCTAACTCGGTGATAGTGGGTATCTATGAGAGGTACTTTGCTTGGGAGGAGTCCCTCTGGATACGGTTTTGATGAAAACCGCATAGACGACAAGGTTTGGGCCCAAGTTTGGTTGACCTGATTGACTGACTGCTTGACCTGTCTGGAAGGCTGGCATTACGAT
>CABFOW010000716.1:69494-125074 GCA_902141385.1 Timema californicum | reverse complement strand
CCCCCCCCCAGCTCAAGATCCTTGGTGCGTCCCTATCGACCACAATCTTAGTTCACATCCTCTCTCTAAGCAGTTTAATCAGAGTCCGGTTCACAATTTTTTCATTGGATATAATCATATAATTGTATCCTCGTCTAACTATCCGTCCGGGATATCCGCATTTTATAATACATGTGGAACAGGGGTGGGGTAGCTATAGTTAAGATTATAAGATGCTCTACTCTCATGTGCTTGGGGAGAAAATTTGGAAACCAATTATAAAGTTTAAAAAAAAAAATCTTTAGTACATCCGGCTGAGATTCGGAGCCCGACCTCCCCCGTTACTGGCAAATCAACCCTAACGTCTAGTCATCGTGACCACCGATGCGGGTGATTAACAGTTCAACGGACTGCCACTGGATTAAAGTATACTAGAGTTGGTACCTCGTTAATCCGAACTAATTGGGACCGAAGATTGACCGGATGCCACAAAAACTAGAATTAATCGGAAGAATACGGAAGAGTTGGTGGGGAAGAATAGTATTTTCACACATTTTAAATTAGAGTTAAATGAGTGTTATAACATGTACATTCATTTAATTTTTTTAAATTCTGAGGTTTTTTATCACTAACATATTTCATTTGACTTAGTTTTTTTTCATTTTTCCTCATGTTTTACGAAAATTGTGTTTGGATTATCCGGAATTTCGGTCTAACGGGGTTTTTACTGTATTTAAAAAATACACTTAATCGCATCTTGATAAAGTTTCATTTCTTATAATTTAATTCACAGGTGGTATATTCTTTTTTAGATTTAAGTAGCCTAGTTTAAAACTTAGTGGAGTTTTCTTACTTTGTTTTTTCACGTGCTCCGTACTAGTTACTAGTCTACCGGATTATCCTTCTTTACAAAAATGTTCTTTGACGGAACAGTGATGAGAAATGTAGGAGAGTAAGAGTTAGAAACTATTTAAGAGAAAAAACCTCACCATAGTACAGCAGGCTGGGATTCGAACTCCTATCTCCACGTCACCTGTGAACCACTCAAAATCAAACCGAAGTTTTTTTTCTACGTGTTCACCGTTGCGGAGTAGAAAGTAGCGATTCGTTATATTTATCATATAGGGATTTTTTTTCATATTTTCTCTTCGGATCGGTACATGACTTAAGGGGCCTTCTAAAATTAACCAAGGTTTTTTCTCGTGATTTTCGACCCCCTCTATCTAAACGCGTTTTTTACAATTTAGTAAACTCTATTAGTTTAATCGTTTTAGTTATTTTAATTTTCTTTATTACTAAAACGAAAAGTCGGTTGCCATGTGTATAGTAATTTTAAACTATCTTTTCAAAAAATATGAAGTCTATATTTTAATTATTTCTATCAAACAGTACTAATTAGTTATAAAAGCGGGGCTAGTTAATGAATGAAAATAAAACATTTCAGAATTTAGGCCTACTGATTTTTTAAATAGATTTGGACTCACATTAAACATTGTTGAAAAAAATACCTTGCGTAAGATGGATTATGACATCCGCCCCCTCCCCCACACCTCTCCCGTCTCGTAAGAAAATACTACTAACCCTCTCTTCAAATAAAACCTTAGGTTATTTAAGAACAGCCCCCTACTAACTTAAATATATAATAGACACAACACCCAGCTTCTGGTCCTTAATTTTATCACCACAGCCCGGATTTTGATGACCTAAAACTGATTGAAAAATAACATAAATTTTTTTAAAGATGGAAAAAATATGAACAAACACTTGTATTAAGTGCACACGACTAAATGAAACACGCACTTTACAAATGTAACATGCAATTAAAATGCCTTTGATAACTATAAACTCTTGCATTAGGCTTATAATTTGATTTACAAATATAAAATTTCTACTATATCCCAGAATCGAACCCGGAATCCATATCTCAATAGGCAGACACGCTATAAACAGCCGTGTTAGGGGTGATATGCAAGAACTTGAGTGAATGCTTAGTGGACCGATAGTCTGGTCCCAAGCACACTAAAGGTGCACCTTTTAACCTACTATGACACAATCAAAGTCACGCTAGAGCGGTGACATTGGATAAGAAGAATTCTTACGAAAATTTTGTTCTTAAGAAATCTAACGAACTCTCACGAAGTTATAAGTATAACAACTCAATAGATTTGTATGTGCGTGGCTTTATTTATTGCAATATATTCTTACGATTTCGTACGAACAAAATATTTTGTTTAATCACCAGATTCCGTAAGAAAAGAAAAGTGTTTGGTGTCAAAATAGATGTGCGTAGCCAATATTATTTGTTGCTGATAGATTATTATGGAATTAAAAATGTAAGAAATGCCATAATAAAGATTTTAATTTAATTTAGCACCGCGTCTTAATACCCCTTTGGATTATACATTTAAGGACTAATTACGCTAATGGGCTAGGAATTGGAAAGGTTGAATTTAGATTGCGTGAACCCGCATTTGCGTGGAGGGAAAATGGAAAACCATTTAGGAAAAACCACCACCAGTTCACCCAATCGATATTCGAACCTTACAAATTGATTCTACAACTAAATCGACTTTTTCAGAACAATTTTCTATTTCCTTTTTGATAATTCTCCGTTTTGAGGTAATGATACCGAAAGCTCATTCAACAAGGTGTCTTGCTCGAGAAAGATTTTGACTAAAAACTTTTTTGCACTATATAGAGGTCTTGTACTGTAAATGGTCTCGCCAAATACATTTCTAAGGGATATGCTGAATCTCCTACTAATACGTGTCTGTATTTGTTAGAATCCTTTCTGGCGGTGTGTTGAGTATATTTGAGTATTTATGGAGTAGGGGTTCAACAGCTTTTAAAATATAATTTAGTGTAGATTGTTTCATTCGAGTATATTGAAAAAAATATCTGGTAATCACTACTGAGTTCTTCAAATGATCTGATGAATTCCCCGTTCTCATTCCTTGATGAAAAATAGCTGTTCACCCATTTACCTTTCTTGTCCAACGAGAGAACCTTAACGCAAGACTTTTCCAAAAAGTGAAATTCAGACAACAGATCCATTGTGCAATTGGTTGAAACAGCCAACGTTCTCATGATTCTGTAAGTACCCTGTGAATGTGGGGAATGCCCAGGCTCTCCACCGTGGTTCGGATTCCACGTTAAACTGTAGGTCCTCCATTTCATCTCACAATCACCCTACCATTAGACATTAGTGTAAGTGCGTATAACCCAAACGGGTAGTAAGAAGTGGTGATAATAATGATAATAATGTAAGTACCCTTACCACGTTTTGGCATCCAATGTAACCACTCTGTCTTACGAACATTTTCTCACCTATTAGTAAGAATTCGTAAGAAAACATTTTTCGTGCGAATTTTTATCCAATGTAACCGCCGCCGTAGCGTCCTCTTTGTCAAGTTCTTGCGTACGGCCCTAAGTGTAAGGGGGAAAGTGAAACACACTTTTGAATTTTCTTTCGTTTTCGCTTACTCGAGCCTACGGCGACAATATATAAATTATTAGAAGAACCCACGTTCTATCGAATAATATACATACAGAGGTCGGAAGCGACATTCAATCCGCGGGCGTGAGAAAAACGAACCGGTTGACAATATTGTACATCGGTACCTAGATCGGTTCTGTGTTGGCAGGCACACGCTAGAGTTCGTTGCACTGTTTGGTAAGCGTGTTTCACGTCGTTTCGTTGAAAAGAAAAGAAGGGAGGGGGGAAAGAATAGGAGAGCTCTAAACCCATCTGGTTGGGCTAAGGAACTAATCTAGCTTACCGGGCGATTGTTGCCGTTATCAACGAATCATTCATAAAGTGCGACCTTTGTCGGATGAAGTTCTAGTTTGTTTATTATTATCAAAAGAGAAAGTATAGTAACCCTGAAAATTGTTGACCTACTCACTAACCCTTGACTTTTTATGTTCTCCTGAACTAAAACAGAAAGTGGGTTTAAGAATTTGTTTGTCTCCTTATCTTTTTTCCCCCCGCGTCTGTATGTATGTATGCTTCTTTATTATTTTAAAATATGATTTAGTATAAATAACTAAATTGATTTTAACAGCCCATCATTAATAGGAAGTGTTGCCAAACTCTAGCCGAGGAGTTAGGCGAATTCTTCAAGAGAATGATGGTGCATTTCCTTTTAGAGATACTCTTATCATTCCTGCTCCATAAGATCAAGTATTTACCAACGTGTAACTACTAAACAAAATCCTACCCACTAGCACTATTGTACCAATTTTTTTTTAAACTGCCTCGGTGGCGTAGTTGGTTAACGCGCTTGTGTTGAGCCCGACTGCTGAGGACGGGGAGATCGAGGTTCTAATCTCCGTTGGGTGAACTGTTTTTTTTCTTTCCTAAAATGGTTTTCCACTCTCCCTCTACGCAAATGCGGGTTCACTTCCTCTAATTCATACCTTCCCAATTCCTAATCCATTAGAGTAATTAGTACTTAAAGCGTATAACCCGAGCGGGTAGTAAGACGCGGTGCTAAATACTATTATTATTTAAAAAAGTTAGTATTCGGAACGCGGCCTAAGTAGTTGTCTCGTTCCGTTTTGTTTTTCGAGACTACATAACCCAAAGTAGCGGTTATACTTTAAAATACATAATAACAGTCAGCTAGGTTCTCCATTATACTTTGAGCAGGGGTAGCCTTAGCGTGACGCCAGCGATTTCAAAGAGACTTTTTATTTTCTCCTCAAATGTATTCTCCCCCCCTCTAACCTTCCCTTCCTTCTTTCCCATGTCGAAACAGTATCGACGTCCTTTGGGAAATATGGTTGTAAATTTCTCTACTCGTCGTACGAGAGGCACAACAAAACATTCGCTGCGTGGAAGGATTAAAAAAACTAATGAGCAGGCAAATTACATTTTATAAAGAAAAAAATAATACATATTGATAGTGTTTTATATCTTCTGAAACTAACTACGAATAAATATTATCATCCACCCATTTTAGTGTACACGTGGTTTAAATGTTTAGCTCATCTAGATTTAGTATTTTGGTGATTAGTAGGTTGCGGCTCAAATCCCGGCTGTGTGCACGATGCTTTTTTTTAAAAAGTTTTCTTCAAAATGGTTTATCAACCGCCCCTCCCCCTCACACAAAATGTCTACGTAAATTCGAATACACTGTCTTCGAAGTTATGCCTTCTTCATCTTTACCCTTTTAGCATTTTTAATATAATTTTTTTACCCACTTCGGTGGCCTCATGGTTCGAGGCGGCATTCTCACAGACTAGACTGCCGATGATGGGGAGATATGGGTTCGAATTGTGATCGTGTCTCATGTGTGTTTTTTCCTCATTTTAACGTTTCATTGGTGTGAATAGTTATAGGTTTCATTTGAGATTAAAGGATAGGCCTACCCCTATTTATTTTCATTTTCTATGTAAACCGCGTCTTACAACCCGTCCAGAATTTTCAACTTTTATTTTTACCAATTGGTTAGGAATGAGTAAGGTATGATCCAGAAGAAATTCACTCGAATTTGCGCTAGTGGAAAACCTTTGGCGAAAAGACAGACGCCCTCTGTGTACTCGGCTGGAATTCGGACCCCGCCCTCGCCGGGAAACTAGACAAGATGAGTATGACACCGTGATCATCGATCCTCATTTTATTGATTGCGTGTGTATATATAAAGGCAGAATGTCCATCCTGGAAAACAGGGAGAAGCCAGGAAATTGGTTTGGTTAGGGGATAATCATGGCGAATTCGGGAAACTTAGTCGAATTTTTGGGATTTTCGCATAGCCCCCCCTATTCACTAAAAAAATGCAACTTTTATTTACAATAATAGTAGTAGTAGTAGTGGTGGTGATGGTGGTGGTTGTAGTAGTAGTATTTCCTAGTAGTAACTATCTATAGTTTCCCAACCCTATGCTTTAGACTGAAACGCTTTAACGGAACCCTTCAACTGACTTGATTGTTGGGAATTGACTCTGGAAAAGTCGGGGCTCTAAAATAATAGTTTGCTGAACACCTTGCGTGACATGGTGTCTTGCTACTTAAGATATATGTATTTCATTCCTGCTGATATGATTGGTTATTTATTGTTAGATATGTTAGTCTTTTATTTTGTTCGAAGGTCGTGGGGTAGTAATAGTAATAATAATAATAATAATAATACTTGCCAAGTGCAAATTGAGTGCTTAATTTGTTTAGTATGCGCTGCGGGAATGGCAGCAATTTGCTAAGTCAGTGATTAAAGATAACGTAGGTAGCCTGCCTTACCTCGCAACATTTCCATAATCGCATAATCATTATGGCTACAGAGAAAAATCAGTTTTGTTTCTGTGTCAGAGAATTGAATTTAAAATCCAAGAATTTAAATACTTGTCTGTGAAAAATATTAATTTCGCATCTTAATTATAGAACAAGGGAACGATTTTGTTTCTCGCATATTAGGGTCCGTACTTAAATTAATTATCTAATATTTAAGTGGTTTTTTTTTTTGCGGAGTGTTCAGTTTTTTTTCTTACGGAGAGGGAGGGGGGCGTTCAGAATAAATTTTACCTAGAGTTTTTTTATCAATGTTTATGGTGAGACAAAATAAAAATAAATTGTCAGAACATAACTATTAATTTATAAAATTTCACTTTTATTTCTTTTATATAATATTTTACACCCAATTTTACGCCTATTAAAGTCCTGGTATTCTATCTAAACTTTCAAATAATTCGCTTTGTTCCCAATCTTTATATCTACAAATAATTAAACTATTAAAATCTAATTCATCAAATCGCAAAATAAAAAAAAATTGATGTCAGATAGAGGGGAAAGTGTCGGTGATGATTGAAAATCTTATGATCCCTTACGTAGGAGAAGGGGGTGTTTGTAGTAGGGGGAAAAAGCTGACTCTGGACCACTTTTAGAGTCGCACTGCAGGGCGGCCATTTTGAATTTTCTTTCATTTTGGCGTACATTTTAAATTTTTTATCTGTTCCCATCTGTTTCTACTAGATTGATTCATTGACAGGTTACTGATTAAAATTTCTGAACCAGTCTGGACATGTATGAACACGTTGGGAATTCGAAGTGGTTTCCCCTATACCTTACAGCGTGATGTGTAAATCCAAGACGGTGGATCACATACCCAGCAACTTGAGCCCATCCCGGTTAATCCCCCCCTCCCCCCTCCAGTGTTTTGAAGTAGGACATAGTTTTCATACAACTACTAAACTGGTTTGAACATGTTTGATGACAGCATTCCTATGTAAGGCTATGTGTTTTATTCCCTTTATCTGTCCTCCACACTATCATTTTGAGGTGGTATAAAATTTGTAATACCACTATTTATATTACCGGTCCGTATAAATACCCTCCGCAGGCCTTGTCTAAATATGTCTGAACGTGGACAAGGTGATCATAACCGATAGTCGACGATCATAACGGATCATGACCGATCTTTAACAACCGTAACCGTTCATGACCGATCATGTATTAAGTCTGCTAGGACCTATTGATCTTTACCAATTATTTCATTTTTCTTCCCTTTCTCTCCCTGCCGCACCAGGGTTTGTGGTAAAATCATCTTTTAATACATTTTAATGTATTTACAGTTCACACGTAGACGTGTTCATCCTTCTTAAAGAATGCTTGACGCCACAACACTATTTTCATAGGAAGGGCCTTCTTTGACAGCTAGGAAAGTTACTAGAACTACTTTCACGTATTCATACGCCAAATCATGTGATCTGCAACATTCGCTTTTAGGTATTTTCAATGCCTATAAAATGATATTCATGTAAAGTTAAATGTATACATACAATTTTTTCAGCAATTTCTATTTTGTATATGGTCTTTTCTTTAAAAATAGCACTTTGCCTAAAATATTTATTTCTGTTCATAAAATGGTTTGTGTGAATGTATAGTCTACATTAAGATTTGAAGGAATATTTTGAAACAAACCGGTATCTTTTTAGATTTTTAAATATTCTCTTCCACCCCATTTAACTTATTTTTTAACTAAGAGATTTTTTTCGAAAGAAAGGGAAATAGCTTCGCCATAGGTATACCAAGTTCAACGAAGCAATTTTATAACATTCTTTAATGGTTTTTTACAATTTAAAATAGCATAATTTATTTGTATTGCCAATTTTTGCAAATCTGAATAAAGGAAATTTCTGCCAAATGCGCAGCTTATACATTTGTTTTCCGGTCGTTTTATACTTAATACATGTAAAATTTAACTGTCGTCATGGATTGTTCATAATATTATGGTAAACAGAATTATGAAGGCTCCAGTATGCATTTTTTATGGCACTTTTATCAAATTTAAATACAAATTTACGTAATACTAATGGTTTACTAAAAGTCGCCATGGCAGTTAGTAGTTTACTGATACTTTTTTTTAGTTGTATTGAATTCGGTACTTAATTATGTACAAAAACATTGACGCTTTATGTACGGGGGCAAAAGGGAACAATTGAGGTCTCATTTTAATAGCCGCGCTCGCTATCCATTTTGTTTTGAGAAGGCGACCAGATGCTTACGGGGCCCTTGAAGACAGGTGTCCCCCTCTCCAGAGGGTTAGACCCCGTACAGTGTGACCCCCCCGGAGCCCGGAGGATTTAAACATCCTGTCGCGGGCTACACCCCCTACCCCACCACTCTGGTTCCGCACCACACTTGAATAAATGAACGTTACGTCACAGGGCGAAGGGCTGCCAACATTGCCGCTCCTGCTCCGAGTATGTTTTCTTTTGTTTTCGTTCTTCTAAATCAGGGGTCTCCAATCATTTTGCTATGCGGGCCTCCACATAATATATTTTACACGTTTTTGCGGGTCAATGGAACGTTCACCTGTTCTTCAGGTAGCAATATTTTTGCCCTGAATGCTTTGACATGCGCAAATAGATCATCAATATAATTTGTTAGAAATGGAAATTAAAATACAAGACATAACATGGCCAGTCATGTCAATAAATAAATTCCAATTTCCAAGGCCAGTCAGTGTTTGATAAAAGTGTTTGACGGTGATTCTTCTCTGTGAGAAAGGAATCAATTTATGTGTAATAAATTATATTTTTAATAATTAGTCAATGCAATTACTTGTTTTTAAATTAGATAACATATTTCAGAACTTTGCTTTGATAACCGCGAGACTTGGATCCACCTAAAAACCGTCAGTCAAGCCGTTCTGTTGTCTTTATAAGGAATGGTGCCTGCGACTGAAAATAAGGGTTTGCACTTCCGACAGCACTCTGTCTTGGTGTCACGGGGGAAGCACGCGTGCGGACAGAAACTGGACATGTCAAATAAACTGCGTGGTTAATAAATAACGAAGAGAAACAATGAATTTGTTTTTTGATATAATCTTGGAACGGGCTGGATGTGGCCAGCGGTCCACAGCTTGGAAACCCCTGTTCTAAATGGTATGACTGATTATCTGCGACTCTAGACTTATCACTCGCATCGTTGGTCGCACGGTCTAAGGGCGTCACTCGCAATTTATTGGACTTTTCGGTGACTTAGTAGAAATGGGTTCGAATCTAGTTCGGGTGAAGGAGGTGTTTCCTAAATAGCTTCCTCAATCTCTCTGCACGTAAGCTCGGGTACATTTCCTCCCGTCATTATTGTTATTATTTAGCACCACTTCTTACTACCCGTTTGGGTTATACGCTTAAATACTAATTACAGGAATTGGGAAGGTTGAATATAGAGGAAGTGAACCCGCATATGCATGGAGAGAGGGTGGAAAACCACCCCAGTGAGATTAAAACCTCGATCTCCGTCCTCGGCAGTATAGCTCAACACAAAACTAGTGCGTTAGCTAAATTCGCCACTGAGGTGTGTCATTTCCTCCCAATTATATCTGTCTCTTCCCTACCACATTAGTGTAGTATTGGATAGTAAGACGCGGTTCTAAAATAACCTTAATCTAGTGAATAGGAGTGAGGAGGTTGACCTATATAAGTGCAACCGGCTGGGATTCGAATTCCCAACCTCCTCGATAACGACAAGTCAAGACTACAGTAGCTCCATGGCTTCTTTGGTGCAGACTGACAGCTCACAGCTGACTTCTGACAGTCAACATTTAGGCATATACCTAAATTTTGACTGTCAGAAGTGACAGCTGCTAAACACATGTTTTTGCAGATCATATAGCTGGCGTAGGGATACATAATTTGGTCTGGTAACTTTTCAAAGCTTTCACCTGTCAGCTGTGTTGTCAGTTAGCACCAAAGAAGCCATGAGACTACTGTAGACGAATTCACATTTCGGGTCGTATTTATTGTCTAGTCCGTCAATCTCCCGGTTCACGAAGAATTAGGGCACATGCTGAGGCCCGTTAATAGGAAGAATGGTCTTATCTGACGGCTAGAAAAGATTCTAGATCTACTTTGAGGTCCACCCATAAACCACGTAACACCTTTTCTTTACTTTTGTTGACCGCATTGGTTAAATTGCTCGCCTCAGGATCCGGTGTTAGTGGGTTCAAACTCGGTTGGGGTCGATGGATTTTTCTTGAAGCGATATTAATCATTAGCACAACTTCCTTCGGGTGGGAAGTAAAGCCGTCGGTCTCATGTCTCTTGTTGCATTTAAAATAACACTGGAAGAAATCCTTTCCCCGCTAATTCTGTACGTTCTTTTGCTCTCGCTCATAGAAATTCTCGTGTCCTGATATAATCCAGTCGGTTCAGAAAGTGCACGTTAAATATTTCAAATAATTAGCTTAAATAAATAAATTAGAGCTCATCCTGTACCCCCTTACAACACTACCCTCTTTATGGATGACTCCTTTCATGTATTCATACGCCAATTCATGTGGTGATCAGTAACTATCGCTTTTGATAGATTTTATCACTGGGGCTTACCCCCATAAACAGGGCCGGACTTGCATGTTGAAACTCACTAGGCCCTTGTCGACGTTGCGCCCCCTCCCTTCCCTCCACCATCCCCTTTCCCAGACACAGAATTCACCAGGAAAACCAAAAAAGTGAGTTCCTAGTATCAAAGATAATTTAGCTACACATTTTTTCCCTCTAGTGTTAGGCCGCATATTTTGAATAATTAACATATTTTCCAAGTAACAAAAATAATTCCCTTATTATGCCAATTTAATATACACTTTTTGCCCCCTGGTTCATATTTTTGAATCCACTAATATACTAAATATATTTCTCCCTAAATTAATGCAATAGCAAACATTTTTTTTAGGAGAACTGGCAGTATTGGTCGCAGCACCAATAGCCTACCCAATGCCTTATTTATATGGAAACTTGTTTATTAAATTATATATACAAAAAATTTCTGGCGGAAGTGTCTAAACGTTCGCCCTTCAAGTGGCACCCTCCAGAGACTTGCGCTCTAGGCCAGGTTCTATCGGGCTTAGTGGTAAATCCGGCCCTGCCCATAAAATAACACTAATAAAATAGTGAAATATTATCGTTGTTGACCACCAAAAAAATATCGCATTTTCTCACAGTTGCTTTGAATGTCCCGTTCGTAACAAAATAAAGTTATACATATATAAAAGGTCCTAGTCGCGCCTTCCTTGTAGGGGTTGTACGACAATCCCTTTTCTTCAAACGGGCTGGGTTAGAGCCGAAGAGTAGCTAAATTCCATCACAGGTTGTCAAGAAATGTTGCCCCGTGTATCGTTATGTCGCTGTTTGGCGCGACCGTTGGTGTTTTGACACCCCTTTCCTTTTAGCCTGCATTCGCTCAACAAGTTTTGTTTGTGACCGCTCTGTACATGTTCGTCTTGCGACAAAACGGTTAGCCTGCTAATAGGACCTGGGATGTTAGCGGTGTTGACTTTAATCGAAAAGTATGACTGCTCAAATAAATGCTGTAGTCCAATTTACATAGGAATAACTTTATTTTACAGCTTGGGGGAAAAAATAGTTGTACCTTTACGTATTCGTACAAACGGTGAGGTCTCACAGGGCACCGCGCTGGTTTACGTGACAGAGGAGGAAAAAACAAGTTGGAATTGGAGAATTTTGCTCTTGCGCTCGTATCTGCCTGCAATGTTGTCAAGAGTGTAAAATAAAATATAAAAACATATAATCATGTGATTTGATTTATTGAACGAGTGGACCTAGGTGTTTTCCCAATTTTAACTTAGCTGGTCTGATCTGTTTCTGAGGTGGATATGTCTTAAGATAGCTTTTTATTATTATTTAGCACCGCGTCTTACTACCCGTTCGGGTTATACGCTTTAAGTACTAATTTTACGTTAATGGGTTAGGAATTAGGAAGGTTGAATTAGAGGAAGTGAACCCGCATTTGCGTGGAAAACCATTGTAGGAAAAACCACCCCCAGGTCACCCGACCGAGATTCGAACCTCGATCTCCCTGTCCTCAGCAGTCGAGCTCAACACGACCAGCGCGTTAGCCAACTACGCCACCGAGGCGGGTAAGATAGCTTTTAAACGCGTAAACCGATTTTATCCAAACTTTGCAGATTGGTTCTTTCTACCTTCCTACAGATCCCCAACACTTATATGTATAAAAACAAGGCTTCCAGCCCTAATTATTATATACCTTGCAAGGCTAAAAATTGAGGGGGAAAGATGCAAACTATTATTATAAAATCAAGCAAAAATTAAATTATTTAATTATTTGGCCGAAGTAAATACCTGGGGCCCCGCAAACGAAGTGTGCCCAGAGCCCCACGTTTGCTAAGGACGGCTTTGATAGTGGCTGCCTACTGGCTCTCGCGCGCACGTCCTATAGATAAGATTTGATGTGTCAATCTGGTTGGTTTTCCTTCGTATCCATACCCGGGCCGGTGTGTATAAATAGCTTCATGGGACAAACATCCTCACCTCCTTTCTACCATGATAACGCAAGTATTTCTCCGATAAGGCGTTGATATTTACTGGGATTGCTCCCAGAGAAGGACTAGGGGGGCGTAGTTCTCAATTTTGAGTGTAATTGTGTTTCAAGATCATTTGAAACATACTATATTTCATTCCTTTTAAGTATAGATCAAATCTATGCGCCTTTTTTTGTCACATAGTCAATTTTGATAGTACCGGTACACATATGTACGGTAATAATTATGCAAATATTTTAGGGATGGAAAAGGTTCAATTTAGGGGAAGCGTAGATGGAAGGGGAGGGGAAAACCACTTATAAGGAATCACCCTCACCTTGAACTGGATTCAAACATGAATCTACCAGTAGTTCGTTTTATTGCGATAATTACTCTTCAGACTATTTGACAACTGATGTGGGTACACTTAATCATTAGGAATAGTTATGAAATATATATTTTTAAATATTGTAAAATTTTTGAGTAGTTGAGGCAAAACACAGGGGCTGTTAATTATGTGAATGAATCTTAGATGATATATATGCTCAAGGTATTGTGCCATATAAAGTTTTCCACACAAATGTTATTAAATTTTTTCTTTTCTAAATTATATTCTACTCAGCCCTACTCGCATCACTTTAAATGTGCAGATAGTCCTAACAGGGTAGTAAGACGTGGTGCACAAAATACTAATTTTATATCTAGCTTGTAAATATCTTTCAGAATCATATTGAATTTTTTTTTATTATTATTTCAGGCTGCGACTGTCCTGACATCGTCTGGTGCTCAAGTTCTGAGGACCCTCAGCATACAGAGTCCCAAGAACACGATACAAAGTGAGTAGGCTAAACATTTATTTAATAAGTTAAAATAAGGATTTTAAAAAAAAAGTTCATATTATTATGTGATGTTATTTAAAGAATGAGCATTAAATAACACATGAGAGCTTAGCATAAAATCTGGGCAGCCGAATAAAATTTTAGGTAATCTATCATTTTGTATTATTTAAGTCTTAAACATTATTAAAAATACTCCATGGTGTGAGCTCACAAGCGAGCTATACCAACCGGGCAGCCGCCGCTGTTAGCGACGATAGTGTCAACATTTGTGTATAGAGGGTGTCATGGGGTCAGTACAATGAGCCCTGCAGCCGTTAATCTCAGTTTTATAAATCAGAGCTACTATTTTTTTATTCAAGTAGCTTATTTGTCCTCACGAGGCAGAGTTTGACCTCGTTTCAGGCCCACTGCTTTAAATTTTGGAAGCACTGGGGATTGAACCTGGGACCTCTGGATCTGTAGCCAGGAACTAGAACCTCAAGGAAGCTAGTGAAACTTTAGTTTGAAACTAAATTGTCTAGAGATAGCTGGAAAAATAATATATAGTCATTTGATGGTAATTTTGTCCTTTTCTGACTATTGAAAATTTTCATATATAAGGACATGAGAATTTAACCTGGGCCATTTGACTTAACACACCAAAGCTCTAAGCATAGCTATCAGGAATTTGTCCCTTGCTCAAGTTCATTTGTGACTCGTAGCTTAAAGCAGGGTCTTTGATGGGTGTGTTTGTGTGTTTCCCATTTTCGGGTGTAATTTTTCAACCATATTTAATTTGCACGAAAAATATATCCAAAGAGAGTTAGTTCCATAACCCAAGCTAGTTTTCACCTTGAATGTTGTATTTGTTAGGCTTAGAAATGCGTGTTGTCACTTTGATATGCGATGTAAGTTGACTAGTTCAATTATGAATTTTATGGCAAGTATGAAAAGTTCCCACATTGGTATTATTATTTTCTTAAATTCTTCAGAAAATATAATTTGACTAAATAATAACATTTTATATTATAATTGTTTGAATCAATATTCACTTAGTTGGTAAATTAATGGACTGCCTGTTAGATTTGTTTTAAAATTATAAATTAACCACACATAGCCTCATAATAGTTAGATTTTTTAAACGACTTTGCCTACTTGAAGATTTCAAAGCAATTTTGCGAAGTTGTTGGCATCTTTATTTGACAAGCTTTTAAAAGCAGTCTAACCAGTATCACACAACACTTAGACAACAATTGATAAAATATAAAGAGAAGGAAGAAATTGAGTTGTTTACACCAGAAGCTCTTGTTTATCTTTTGATAACACTTTCCCTCTTCCATTGGCGAGTATAAACACGCATCCTAATATTTGTACCTAGACATGATTTTTAAAATCGTCTTTTTCCTTATTTCCTATTAGAGATAGACATATGCTACCACATACTTTTTTAATCTGCATCCTGGCAGGAGGACTCCTACCGGACATTTTTGTGACTAAGCCTAAGTTGTAGATGCTAAAAAATATGTTTGCAAAAAAAACCCATAAAGATGATGGTAATAATAATTTTGTNGTCTTTTTCCTTATTTCCTATTAGAGATAGACATATGCTACCACATACTTTTTTAATCTGCATCCTGGCAGGAGGACTCCTACCGGACATTTTTGTGACTAAGCCTAAGTTGTAGATGCTAAAAAATATGTTTGCAAAAAAAACCCATAAAGATGATGGTAATAATAACTTTGTGACACTGTAGAACTATTTTTTTTAATGTATGGTTTTTGTCTTATCATGCACTTAGCATAAACTCACTGAATAAAACATAAATTCTCAACGTATGGAAAGTCCTATCTTTATCTGCCAAGGCTCATATTTGGACCTTAAAGTCCATAAACTGAAACCAAGTCTCTAAAAATACTTTTTTTTTTAATCCTAGGGCCCTAAAACTCCTTAAAATGAATAGGTCTACATGATTTTTTTCGAGTAATTAAATGGGTTGTTTCTATGATTTTCAGTATAATTTTTTATATAAGTTGCAAAAATTCAGGCCCCAATGTGTTTAAAAATGTGTAAGTTTTGAAACCTTTCATTCCAAATACAACTTTAAACTGCTTCTTTAATGACAGACCTTTGAAACATTTTGGAAACAATCTTTTGAAGTAAAAAAAAAAAACCAATAACACAAAAGTAGTTGTCTGTTTCATCGCCAAATGGTAATGGCTATGTTGAGTGAGGCTTTTCAACATCTGGACATGTGATTAGAAGACAGCATTTATGAAAGAAATAGCTTTGAATGTATAATTGGATGTCATAGACCCCTTGAAGTTTTATTGCAATAATCCTGCTGGTGCTCTGATCATAAAAGAGCTCATTCATTGTTTATGGAGGAAATGCAACAAGTATCATTAGTACTTAGAGGAAACTAAGCTAGGAGAAAGAGTCTTAGATAAGATAGAAGAGAGAAAGAGAAATGGCAAAAGAAGAAATCTTAAGAGTAAAAAGTGAAGAAAAGAAGGCTTTGGACAATATGAAGACAAATTTTGTTATGTAAATAAAAAAAAGTCCTGGAAAAGATACAGTGGACAAACATCATCATGAACTACATCTGCGTTGAAAAGAAAAAGCTTTGAAAAACTGCAGGTAGCTCATGGGGTATTAAAATCAAATTTTAAAACGCGATGAGAACAAGGCCAATAAAGAAACACCCATACAATCAGAAAATTGGGAAAAAATATATCTTTCTTAATAATTTCATTTTTGATACTCCTATCAAGAAAGAAAAGCACTAGTAAAACGGACCATTTATCTGTTAACCAAAGCTATATATGTAATATTTAGGGTACATATTAAAAAGAAATGATAACAAGTAGAGTTGTAAATGTACTCTGTTTAATATGGCTAAAACGAAATTAAAGAGTTAATAATATGCATTGAAAAGAGTTCAAAAACTGTTTGAGGTTTCTTTAAAAAAAACTTTTGTGAGACTTTTGTTGTTTCCATAGTTTTAATGAGGACCTTATTTTGATCCCCTTTTCTGACCTAAAATTACTTTTAAAGTTTGTAAAATAGACTTGAATGTGGATTATGAGCCCTATGTAATATCACAGGTAGGCAATGTCCTTAAGTCATACTAAAAGATTTTATTTTATTATTATTTTGAATATAAAATAAATTATTTGAAGGAGATGTAACATATTTAAGGGGCTTCTCTGTTTTAATAACTTTTCAACTGTTAGAAAAGATCAAATTTAATATGTACAGACTATAGTGGTGATTGATTATATTATACATTGTTTGTTTTGTGTTTTTTCCCCTTTCGTAGTGAACAAACAATCGAGTCCACATCACATGATTGTGCCCTTTGAGCTGGCGCAAAACTACCCCAAAAGTATGTAATATGTATAAAAATACAGATAATGTATTTAATATTTATTTAATAACTTTATTTGAACTTGATTCAGTGTCTGCATGGTCTAAAGCATCATTCTCTAAATAGACTCAACTGCCAATTACAAGGAGGCCGTGGTTCGATCCCGGTAGAGTTTATTGAGAATGTTTTTTCTTAAATGTTTTCTCATTCTCACAATGTAAATGTGGTTACACTCTCTCTAAAATTCAACCTTCCTCATCTCTAACCCATTAATATAGTTAGTACATATGCGTATAACCCAAATGGGTAGTAAGACACGGTGCTAAAACAATTTTAGAGCTGGTTATAGTGAGGTTGCTGGTTATAATCAATCTACCACTCAGAGGGTGGCTTGAGAACTATTCCGAGTTGAATCTCGACTTTCTGTGTCAGTAAGCGATACAATTAATTATCACATAAACTCTGACATTCTGAAATTTATTAAAATATGATTCTTTTTTTAAATTTATTATGAGTTAGGGTACTGTCAATAACACTTTTCACTTTCTCTCTCAGCTAGGATACATATTTATCCAAATGGTAAATATAATTTGCACCCGTCCTATTTACACTTGAAATTATATTTGTGACGGTTTTGTTGATATTTGTTTTTGCAGGGGCCCCACAAATGCTGTCTGGTATAATTCAGTCGGCGACTCCCATGAAAGTGTCCACCGGAAAACAAGACACACCCATATTACCAAAAACTCTACACATTGCATCCAACCCGATGGTAAATCCTATTTACTTGAACAAACTATTTATTTAACCAGTAGACAGAGAAATTATTTTGCATTTATTTATATATCTACACATAAATTATATATATAAATTGAGATAACTATTTATAGAATATTAAACCAAACATATATACTGATGCATTGTTTAACTTATTTTGGCAAACAATTTTTTTATAAAAATAGCAAAAGTATTTTATCTCTTGTTCCCTTCTGCCCCACATTAATTGATAAATTGGTGAGCTTTACCTTTTAGTTTTATTATTTCCACACTGCTCCATTTTTAATAAGTTTCATTTTAATTGAAATATTTATTATCTGGTCTACTTAATTACTTAATCTTAAGGGGTAGTAATAAGGAAGACATTAAATAGATAATGCATCTGTATTCACCTGGAGAAAATATATAAAACCACTCCCAGCTTTATATTTATGCCACTGCTAGTATTTTTATATGACCCTAAAATATATATCAAGTAATTTTTTAAAACACGCTTTGGTGGTCGTTAGGTCTAAGGCGCTAATCTCACAATAGACTAGACCGCTGGTGACGGTGAGACCAAGGTTTGGATCTTGGTCGGGTGTACTGAGGTGGTTTTTCAAATGGTTTTCCACTCTCCACGCGATTTTAGGTACACACACTCTAAATATAATATAAATAAATAATCTTCCTAATCCCTAGAACTATTAGCTTAATTAGTACATAAACGTATAATCCAAAAAAGTTGAAAGATTTGTGCTAAAAAAAATTCTTAAATATTCTTGCACAACTTTCAGTTTTCATTGATTGGTGTGAATACTAGATATTTGAAAAAATAGTGTTTTGAGTTTGAATTGAATCATACACTGGTTAAATATGCTAAAATTATGTTAGATAAAAAAAAGTCACATTATATAAAAAAACATTATTTTATTAGTTTTGGACCCCAGTCCAATAAGTTGAGTATAAATATAAGTTTTTCAACATGGTCATGCAACAATAGTTGTCTTGTTGAAGTTAAGTGGTAAAGAGCACCATTTGTTGTGGTAATTATAAACTATTTCAGTATTTATCTTTAGTCCTCAAAGCTAACACATTTTCTACATATTATCCAAGCGTTTAATTATAGGCTATGCAAAGGTTTTATAAAGGCTGTTATGGTAAAAAAAAAGAGTGTGACCTAACTCCCTGGCCATTATGGTAACAATTAATAAGCTTTTAATTAATCTCACACGAATTGTTATTAAAATAGGTTGAAGTATTTTTGACACATTATGTGATTTGCAATTATTTAAAACCTTGTAGTCTATCTTTTTCTGCTTGATTCAAGTTATTGAAGTGAATAATATAAAATTGGACTCAACATCAATATTATCAAAGCTTCTTCACACACCCCTACTGAATAGTATTTTTTTATAAATGTAAGCTTAAATTAAATAAAGATGTTGAACGGTACCTGTGTTGTTTTTATTTGCCAAAGAAAAACCTTTTCTCTTAATTTACTTATATTGATATGAAATTAAAAAAAACTAATAATTTGCAATTTATCATTGGATTTGAGATTGCTTTTGAAATGCAAATAACATTAAGGGCCGGTCTTATGACTACTAGATAAATATCGCTATTGGGAGGTTAAAGTTAGCGGCCAGATAAAGGTTATGAGCCACTTTAATATTTTACGCATATTATGAACTGAATTTATTTGTATGATAGCTATATGTAGAATAAAATTATTTTTATGCAGAAAATGCAAAGTTTGTACTGTTCTTACTGGTGCACACATGCGTATAAACCCTACTGCTACCGTACTACCTGGAAAGTGACTACAACACTCAACATTTGTTAAATAATGACGGCTAAACAAGTGCGAGTAAACAGATGGTGTCATGTAGATGCAGAAGCTAAGATGTCTTGCAAGTACTAATTTCAGTGTGTGTCAAAATGTGGTCAATAGTTGGGTACAACGTTTACAAAATTTCATTTATTGTACTCACATTTTTATAATTTGTTCTTATATAAATATAACTCTACAAATAGCTTGTCAGTTTATATAAAAGTGTGAATTAAAAGTTCTAACTTTATATATAGTTAGAGCCTGCCCCTGTGCTTACTAAACACGTGAACGAAGATTTTAACCTAAAACAGATTCTGATTGGTGAAACCTCATGAAAAACCTGTCCCTATGGCAACAACCATTTTAACTTTCAGATAAAAGTTATCAGGTACTTAAACCTCTGGATAAAAATGCTATCAGGCAGTCATAAGACACACAACTTACTGTCCAGATAGAAATATTTATCTGCCAGATTAATATTTACCCAGAAGTCATAAGACCGGCTCTTAGACAAATGAGAAAGATTAATCAAAGGTTTTTATTTTTAATACTTATAATTTTTCAAGCTTGAAAGTTTCGCACACCCATGGTTCCTCTAAAATTTTAGCTTTTTAGCTCATTGAGACGAGCTAAAAAATAATCTAAATAGATATATGTACATATATATGACACCATTAGAATTTTATTATTTTTGTTATTGTTAAAATAGGCACACATGCATACAGGTGATATTAACTATTCCATTCTTTTTTTTGTTAAGTCACCATACAGCACCCCTTTGGTTGATATTTTGTGGTAGGTGTTGAGCGCATCTCAGCGAATAGCAGCCCAACACGTCTTGCCAGCGTCCAACCCACCAAAGAACTACATCTCCCCCATCTTGGATCACAGTGGCTCTCGGAAACGCCAGGAGGTGGAGAATGACTTTGTACCTGAATAGTGAGTGGAACACAATTATTTTCACCAGACTCGGCAAATTCTTCGAGATATCGATTTGGTTTTTTCATCATAGGTTTTGGTTCAAGACTATTAATGATAGGGAAGTTAAAGGATGATCAAATGTACCAGCAGCATTCATCTAGATCAGAGTTTCCCAAACCCTTCAGACTGAAGGAGCCATTGCACCAGAAAAAATTACATGCTCTAGCTTTCATAAAAATGTTTGCCTACACTATCATTGTAAACATTCAATAACAGATTTAACAAATAATTTATAATGTTATCCTTGATTACATAGGCTATTAAAAAAAACACATTTCATGTCCATCTGTTTAAAAGGTTTCACTTGTAAAAGCAACCTTTAGATTGAAATATTAATTTTTGTGCTCTTGTGAAAAAAATTGTCAAGTCTAATTACTGATGCTATTTTATAATGTAAAAAAGAAAATAAAGGATATTCTAAAACTGCCTCACGAAGCCTTAGATAACTATGAAGGAGCCCACTTTGTAAAACACTGATCTAGAGCCGTGTTTTCTAAACTTTGGCCAATCAAATACCCCTTTTGGGTTCAGCTCTTCATCGAAAAAGGAAATAAAACCTGCCATCCTCTAAAATATAAACAATTAACATTTTAACAATGTTTCACTCTAAAAGCCTTGACAGAAGGAAAGAAAGGCTTATTAAAGTCTGACCTAAAAATCTGCATCAATTTTTGCGCATTTATATCAATGTTTCAATTAGATACAAGAATATAATTAAGTTATTCATTGATAAAAAAAAATTTAAATTATCTGTGAGCTATTGCCAAGATTGCTAAAGTTATTGAATATTTAGCAAAAACACTTTTTCTTTATGTAATTTATATACATTGTATTTTTTTTCACTAGTAATAAAAGAAGAAAAATAGAAAAGGTTGGGAAAGGCCTGAGACACTTCTCTATGAAAGTTTGCGAAAAGGTGCGCAAGAAGGGCACAACGTCTTACAACGAAGTGGCAGACGAGCTTGTCTCAGAGTTCACCAATCCAGCCTTGATGGCGTCCCCATCTGACCAGGTATTTATAGGATCTACAGAATCTTGGGACACCTCCTTTATTGGCTAGATTAGGAGAGGAGGTGGACCGACATAAACTTGACTCCCTTGCTCTGTGATTTAGCATCAAGGCGGCTGCCTTGGTCAGCAAACAAAAGTATTAATCACTGTCGGGCCACAAAACTTAAAATACAATGGTCAGTATCGTTTTCTGGAACAATTTCTCTATTCTAGCTAAGCTTATATTCCCTTTCACCCTTGTCATTTTACTAAGAAAGAGGAGAAAGAAAACTACCAAACTTCTTGTCTCAAGGTAAACAGGAAAGGTTGAGGTTAGTTCTCAACTTTCTTAACATTTTCTTTTGTGAGCCCATCAAAAAATTTCTGTATTTATTGTCGGAAGGCTAAATATAAAGCCCTTTTTTCATCAAGGATAATCTCAAAGCTCCGCAAATGTGGTTAAACATTTGTTAAAAATAAGCAAATGTCACATTTTCAAACATATATTTATATTAATAAAACTCAAATACAGGGTTGTTAAAGAAAAGGAGCCTTGTTGGAATACATCAACTTTATTTTGGAGTGAGCCATATTTGGAAATAACACATCATATGATTAAATTTTGTGTTATCGCTTAACATTTGTGTGGAATTTTTTTACTTATGGAGGCAAACCCCATGAGACACTAGAAAAATCAAGCAGAAATTTGTAAACACTAGAAACCAAGTGAGATAAGTTGGAGCACTCTGACGTTTAAGAACATACGAGAGAAGAAAGATACAAATGAGAATACAATTTGTGTTGTGAGTCCTGTTAAATTACACAATTTTATTCATAAATATTCATTCTTCGCTCCTATACAAGTTACCTTTCATGTCCCAGCCAGTTAAATTTTAATGATCAACTGATCCAATATGTGGATTTTTTGTAATTTTCAAAGTGGAAAATTTCAACTTTTAAAATATTAAATCAAACATTTGAAGGCAGATAGCAGGGCAAGACTTACATGCTTATCAGAAAACTGTTGGCCTCTTAGTTCACATTTAAAACAACAAAATACATAATTATGTAATTTTTGGGGTTCATCAGTCACCTTCTTCTTCAGCAGAAGAAAATATAACACAAGACTGAACTATTCACAATGGCAGCATGGCTATAGGTTGCTTCACAAAAAAGGTTTAGGCTTGGATTGTGCAGTTGCTTATTCAAACTTGTATCATGACTCTTGTTAGATGGATAGAATGTTGTATTTATAATACATTTAATCATTCACTTATTAAATTGCTTTTTTTCTGACACTGAGTAGGCCTGCTCGGAATAAAAGGAGAGAAATTGATCCAAGTTTGAAACCAGGGGGTGCCTGCGTTTGTTTATATATTGGTGAGCAAGCTCCCGCCTATGAAGCTGGGATGTATTGCAACTATTGAGGAAGGCTCCTTTAACCTGAGTACTATGCTCAAGTCAAAATATGAATTATGTGTGTGATCATGAAGTGTTACTGGTTTGTCAGGGCCGTTGTGATTGGTGTCAAAACAGTGACCATTCATTCATTATCTGAGTGTTCCTGTGGTGAGGCCAATGTATCCAGCAATGCAGTAACATTGTAGCTGGTATATAATATTTTCTGTGTGGCAGTCATAATGGCCTTTCATGGGGTATTCCATTTATTTGAGTCTGCTGTTGAATGAGGTTGAAGGTTGGTGAATTTTGCAGATACTTTATTTCGGTTTGTTGCAAGGTAGGAACCTTTGGCCTGATGTTATTTGTTGTTGTTTGTGGCTGGGTTGGGCAATTCAGGGTGAACAAGAATGTTGCTGAGATTAGAGGGCTGTTTAAATGTGATTCTTGCATTACTGTTGAGAAGATTTTGTGTGAGAGGTGATAAGATTATGACATTGTAGCCTGTGTTTAGGATAAATCTGAGTTTATCTACTCCTTCATATTAGTGGATGGTGAGCGGTATTGCATTGGAAGTTTGTTTCTTGATAAGCTCTTGATTGGATGGGGCTTGGTTTATTTGACTGTTGACTATGTGTTTTGGATATCCTCAGGCTGTTAAAGCCTTGAGGATTTGTTGACATTGCTTGTAAAGGTCTTCTTCCTGGGTCTGGAATTGGACCTTCATGAGGGAAACATAAACACCACAGTACACACCAAAGCACCAACTATCAACAGTACCTCCATTTCCGATGCAATCATCCTCTTCATTCAAAACTTTATTTACTTTATAGCCTAGCTACCGGAGCCAAACGTATTATCTTCTGAGGAAGAAGACCTTTTATAATTGTGATACATACAAAAGTATTTGATTGTCTTACTGCAGAATGTTTCAAACTTTTAATTGCTGCGAGATCCCTTTTTGGACAAATGATGCATTAGCAGACCTCATATAAGCTATTCTGACCTGATAGATTTATGTTTTATTCTCCTTAAGCAGCAAATATTTTATTTTGTTCAAATTAAAAATAGTTTGCTTGTGTCCACTACTTTACGAATCTGCTTAGCTCGAATTTGAATTCTATTCTTTGAGAAAAGAATTAATTTAAGCGGAAATAAAATATAATAGTAGAAAATAACTAAATTTATATTTTTAATGCATTTGTTAAAATATGCATGCATTCAGTTAAGTGTTAAATTAATGGTTTGGGGTATGGTTATTGAGTTTTTTTCTTTAATAAAATCTGGATCTAACCAACAATAAGCAGTATTAGAGCTCGAAAACAAATTCCCATTAAAATTTTTGTGAAAAACATTTTTCTATATCTTTCAAATTTTGAATCAAAGATTTGAGGCTTTCATCTTTTACCAGGCATGTTACTTATTGTAATAACAATAATAATAATAATAATCGAGTAGATAAAACTTTGAAACAAGAGAAGTCCTCAAATGCCAAAAAAAAATCTGCCCCTTCAATTTTTCATTCAAAATTTGTTTTAAAGCCCTAATGATGCCTATTGTTGGCCCAAAATCAACATAGGGCAAATTCCATAACCAGACCCTAGACCACTAATTTAACACTTAATTGATTGTAAGAATATTATAATGAATGGGTTATAAAAGAGAGAAAAAATTCTGTTTTATATTATTCCATAATATTTCTCTTTCCTCCAAGGTTGATATATATTTTCAAGATTCAAATTCGATATTAGTGAAGATTCTGATTCGTAAATTAGTGGATTCAACCCAACTTTACCTTTCACACGCTCACGTGTCTCCAGCCCACTCCTTTAGCCTCAATAGATCTTCTACGCTTCTGCTTACTATGTAAATCAGGGGTTGGGTGCCAAGAATGGCAGAACGATTTTAAAAAGACACGCTGAGTGATTTGAATAAAATAATATAGAACATTGATTCTTAATTTAAACCATTGATGTGAGTAATATTTTAGTATCAACATGTTTTATGTGTAAATGATAATTGTTATTTAAATGATTATTTTTATGTTTCAAAATTTCTAAATAATTTTTTCAGAAATATAACATTTATAACCTTTATATTTATTCTGATTTTCATTATAATATTAAATATTCAAGAAACAATAGTTATTTAATGTATTTGATATACAAACATTTTGTCACATTTAAATTATACAAGATCAGCTTAGATTGGTTTTAATAGTTGTACTAGTTAACTATATGGGATTTGGGTGGGCTTAGGTTGCTTGTCATGCTGAGCGACTTTGCAGCATTTCTTGGGCACAACACTACTAAATGATTGCCGACCCCTGATGTAGATCTTTCTTGGGCATTTTGTCCTCCAGTCATATCACATGGCCTAACCACCTCAACTTTTTCCTCTTCAGTGTCTCTTGTATATATGTTCAATACCTCTGAGAAACCTCTTCTCTAAAGCCTGTAATCTATTTAAACATCCTTAAAATGTTTTTTAAAGATTTAATCTCACATCGGAGCACATTTCTGACCATTTAGTTCACATTCCATTCATTAAAAGGGGTGCTGGTGTTTATGATCAGAATATTTTTGTAAGGCTGACCACGCTTATTATTAAAACTAAACTAAGTTAAATGATGACTACTGTGGGTGTAATAAGTAGTGAATACACAGTTGCCAAGCAGTGCAAGTGTTAGTTATTTATTAATACCAAGTTTCACTTTCTATAAATAATTGTATCCATTAAGTCGGAAAAACAAAAAGTAAACTAAATAAACGTTGATTAAAAAAATGTTAAAACCCTTAAAAATGTATGTTAAAATTAAAAACCCTTTATAGAAATAAATAAAATTAATTTAATATTTTAAAACTATTCTTATTCACCTAACTTGACTTCACCCAAAATTTTGATTTTTAGATATATAAAAAATTTCAAAAAATAAATAAATAGCGCAGTTGAAATTTTTAGAGAATTTTATTTTAAGTTAAATTTTCTGTCAAAACATTGTTAAACTTAGAACAACATCAGTGGCATAGCACATCACTCTCAGGTTAGACTGGATTACCGGTAATGGAGAGCTAGAGTTTTGAATCTCGGCCGGATCCTTCGCAAGCTCCAACTAACATGTTGGCCGAGCACTCACTCCTGTCGTTTGTCCTCCTTATGGCGTGCGCTGCTTGCCTACATTAGTATGACCAGAAGAACATCAGGCGGCGGGTGTACGACGCCCTGAACGTCCTCATGGCCATGAACATCATTTCTAAGGAGAAGAAGGAAATACGGTGGCTGGGCCTGCCCACTAACTCCATGCAGGAGTGCATGAACTTGGAGAAGGAGAAACAACGCCGCGTCGACCGTATCCACGCTAAGACGCTCAAGCTGCAGGAGCTCATACTTCAGGTACAGGGTCAATTTAGTAATACGAATATAAACACAACTTGATACCTAGATCAGCCGACAAATGGTAATACATCTGACTTTTAAACTAAATAGTCCAAGGTTTGTTTGGTTCTCGACTTTGCTGGAAAAAATTTTGCTGTGTAAATTGAGGCTGCCTCTTTCACGGTGGTGAATTGACAGCTGAATGGCTGGGTGCTTTGTCTGTTTTAGAATTAAGTTATGAGTCATTTGCTGATATAATAGCCAGTCCTGTAAGGGTGTATGAACTCAGCAAGGCTGTGGAGTTGGTACGCCAAACCTTCGACTTTGACTCCTCTATTTTTCTACTGTCCAACTCTTAATTCCGTCATAAACATTTATTAATTTGTAAAAACGAATTTACCCCATTAAAATGGTGGCACAAGGCATTTCATCACCACCATGTAAATCATAAACTGGTTAGTTGATTTAACAGAACATATATTTATTTGATTAAAAATAATATCCAAGAAAACACTTATAAGAAAGTAAATATTATTTTGAAGTGTACATTGCTACCTATTCCGACTCCATGACCTTGGATTGCTAAGTTCACTTTCTAAATGTACAGAAAAATCCAAGATAAGGTTGATGTTGTCGCATAACATTACTTTTTATTTTTATATCATCCATTAACATCTGGATAAAGATAGAGGTTTGAAGGTGGAAAAACGAGAAATATAATTATTATTTTATGATAACATATTTGAATTTATTTCTGCTTGCATTATGGATGTAATTTATAGTTTTATGTTAAGATACTGTTTAGTGGATGTTCTTATAATGGTGGAAATTTATCATATAACTGGCATTACCGGGTTTAACCACACAATTCATTGTGTGACTACCCAGCGCAATGCCAGGTACGTTGAATTTATTTTATTCTGTAAAAAAGTATATTTTATGTGTTCATATGGCTTTTCTTATATAATGGGGTTTTATTGTAAAAATGGACAAATCAAGTCCAAATTAGATAATCTTACACCACTCTTATAACATATTATTCACTTAAATTAATTTATAACAAATTTTAGTTATATGTGTAACAAAATAATAGAATTGAACAAAAGTGTGTTCATCTGTCAATATTTTTACTAGAGAAGTTTTGTATGTGTAAATATCCGAGAGAGAGAGAGAGAGAGAGAGAGAGGAAAGATTAAAGTAAATTCAACAATAAGAAATATTTGTTGCGATTTCAAAGTTTTTGAAGCTTCGCACACCAGTAATATCTTTCAAAAGCTACAGTTGCAGCAGATATCTTGATGTAAGAGTAAGTGAAAATATATTTATTTACTTTTCTTTATCTGTCAGCTGTCTTCCTTTGAAAATAGCACATTAGGCAGGATGGTAAGAATGAAGAAAACTAAGTGGCTAATACTATGGGCTTACTAAATAATGACATGTGTCAATCATTTACACACAATATTTTCTAGCATACTATCTTCATGTCCAATTTTTTTTATTTGTTCCAGAAGCTTAGATGCTTTTTTTTATCTGAGGCGATTTAATATCTAATGTTCACTTTCTAAAGCAACTAAGAAATGTCAGCGCACTACTTAAAAAACCAAGTAAAATCTAGACCAGACACAAGATCCAGCCTTAGGCTGAAATGTGAAACCTAAATTTAACTCAATTTTTGGGCTATGCCGGGAAGCGAACCAGGTACCCTTAGCTCAATAAGCCGACTCGGCTAAGTTGTATTGTCAGGCCATGCTTCTATTATAACATGATAAAATAAACCCCATGATTGGATATCGGTTTTGTTGAATCAGTATAGTATGCTTCTAGTACTGAGATTGTGTGGCTCAATTTAGTTGATATAACATAGTATAGGAATGGGCAATTATAATCAATTACATGGCACTTCGGTTATTTAGTTGTTACTAGATAATTATTTATATCATTAAAATAGCATTAGGAATATTTAATTGACATAATTGATATGATTGAAGCTACGACAAGCCTAGCAAGGCAGCATTGGAAAATATATGGCTTGAATAAAAAACTGTCTTGGGCCACAGGCTGGAAACAGTTATGGATGTAAAAATGTTCATTAAAGATTCAAATACAATAGTTTGTTTAAATAGTAAACTGAGAATATACTGTGACTAAACTCTAAAAAGACTAGCCTACAGAGGTGCCATAGTTGTATTTTCAATAAATTTTTTTTTTTAAGTAATAGCTTGTAGGGTGACCTGGTGGTTTAGGGTTAAGGTGTCGGACTTGTGTGCTGGGGTCCGGAGTTCAATCCTCGGTCCCGGCCTAGATTTATCTGGTTGCCAAATCCCTTCCTTCACCTCTGACAAGACATCTTGTGAATGTGGGGAATGCCAGGTCTCCACCGTAGTTCGGATTCCACGTTAAACTATAGGTCCTCCATTTCATCTCACAATCACCCTACAATTACATATTAGCGTAAATGCATATAACCTGAACGGGTAGTAAGACGTGGTGATAATAATAATAATAATAATAATAATAATAATAGCTTGTAACCATAGTGATAACTTTCAAAACAAGTCAATCATTTGTTAGCGGTTTTGGTTTTCATGTCACATTCAGTTTGAATAGGACTTGTGAGAAATAAATATGATTTGAGATGTTTTTAGAAAGTGAAAGTAAATAGATGGATAATACACCATGCAGAAAAGTAAACAAAACTCTTATTTAACTTTTCTTTTTTTAACATGTTTGATATATAAAGAAAGGCTTGATGTATTAAGCATATTAATTTATATATTTTATAGCACCTCACTGGCCTCAGTCAAAGCATTAATCATTGTCTGTCCCTCATTTGTTAAGTGCAAAGTGAGCGAGCATAAGTTTGGTTATCTGTGTGTATCATCAAGTTGGTTGTGTTGGGGGAAAATATCGTTTTTCTTTTCTTTGCGTACGTTAAGTTTTTCTATAAAGAATATTAGGGCAGTGGTATTAACCATTTTTGTTTACGTACCCCTAGACATATTTTATGTTCAACTCCCAATGTTGTTGGCGGATAATGCAAGCTATACATATCCACATCTAAAATGAACAAAAGATATTTCATTCAAAATAATGTATTAAATGATACATTTCTTTAAGAATACCTCTTCACTTTTTGAGGTAGTTTAGAGTATACATTTGGAAAAAGGTACAGGAATGCTAATAGAAAACGTATAAAAGAGAACGAACACAGTATGGTTCTTAAATTTAATTGTAACACTGTATTGTGTTCTCTTCCTTTTAGGTTTTCAATCTATCTTTTTTGTACCTTCTTCACATCATGTATTAAATAAAAGTTAAGTAGTGAAAAATATATCTGTATATAATTTTTATATTATATATATTTTTTTGTATCTCCTAAGATGAGTGCACATACTCCAGTTTGAATAACACTGTTCAAGGGAATTATGTAACTAAAATTTCTTCATGTTTAGAAAATGCATGTTAAAATCGCCATCAAAATAACACTTATAGATTTTAATGATTTTTTTTTAAATAAGGAAAGTTAAAGTAATTAGTTAGAAAATGATCTTGACACCAAAAAAGTTAAGACTTTGTGGAAGTTGAAGTTTAGTGTCGTGCGAAGCTTCTTAAACTTGGCCCATAAAAAATATCAACTTTTCTTTGAGAAATAAACTTCAACCTTCAACAGTTTAAATGTTTTGCCAATAAAAACATTTGCAGACAAAATACTCATTTTTGTTGAATTGATACCGTTCTGAGCTGCTATTTAATACTAATGTGAAAAAATTGTACGTAATTAAATTCCATTTTACAAATGATAATTGACTCTTGTGTGTATAATATAATACTCAATATATTTTTTCAAGCCTAAAACAAATAACCAAAAAAAGAAATCTGCATTTAGAGTATTTGATATACTTGATTAGTGTGCAGCACTAATAAAGTTTGATATAATAAACTACTTAATGTATGATAAGTAAAACGGATATTTTGAGCTTATTTCAAATGATCTCAATCATGGATTCAAACCTTGTCCAATTCCAGTGAGACATGGTCTGTTAAGAAAGGTAGCTCATCACTTGTGCCATGAAAGTGATATTACTCAATAGTCCTCTTTCCTTTCTAGCAAATATCATTCAAAAGTTTGGTCGAAAGGAATCGAATAAATGAAGAGAGGTCTGGTCCACCACTTCCCAACACGGCTATTCAGCTGCCCTTCATCATTGTTAATACGAGCAAAAAGACTGTAATCGACTGCAGCATTTCTCATGACAAGTAAGTAAAATAATTGAGATCATGAAATTTAAATTTATTCATGAATTAAGTTTGCCAATCATGAATATTGTCAGGCAAAGGATAATGTTTTAAATTAATTTTAGCGATAGAAAATCTATGAATTAAAAATAAAAACTGTTTTAAGGGTATCGCTTACTTGACTGAAAATATACTTATGCTATTTTATTGTTATGAAGCATCAAATCTGCTGAAACAATCATCAACTATCTTAGCATTTTGATTTGTTACTCTAATAAAAACTTATTTGTTTGAGTAAGGCAGAAGTTATAGTTTAATTACTTTGATGATCTAGTTTTAATTTTAAAGCTTGATTATAGTTAATACTTCCCCTCCAACTTTAATTTGAACAAGATTTTAAAATAACAAACCCTTTCTTAAATGTTAGGGTAATATATCTTTAAGGACAACTCCTTCACATTTTCTAGTTTCGTTTTGTTATATTAAATTAAGTAAAATACAGGAAAGTCATTATCATCAACGTTTTCCATCCTTTGGCCAGGATAGTTTAGGTAAAATGTTTCATTTTATTCTAATATTCCACCATTCTTCCTCCTTTAATCTCTTCCATTCTTCTACTTTCACTCACACACTTTCTGTTAGCTGCTCTTCCCATCTCTTTCTTGGTCTCCCTTGTGTTATTTCTCCTACATACTTCTTCTTTTCTATCCCCATTCCATAACCATACCATTAAAACACAAAAGTGAACAAACAAAATATAGCTTTTAATGTTAAGAAAAAGAACATTACATTACAGCCAGGGTGACCTGGCAGTCTAGGGTTAAGGTGTCAGACTTCTGTGCTGGGGGTTCGAGGTTCAATCCTCGGTCCCAGCACAGATTTATCTGATTGTCGAACCCTTCCTGCACCTCTGACAAGATGTTTATTATTCACACCTTGTGAATGTATGGAATGCCAGGTCTCCACCGTGGTTTGGATTTCCACGTTAAACTGTAGGTCCTCCATTTCATCTCACAATCACCCTACCATTACACATTAGCGTAAGTGTGTATAACCCGAAAAGGTACTAACACTTGATGCTAATAATAGATAAAAGACATTAAGTTGTAATATTCAGTGTAAACACTATTTTTGGGAGTTCTTGAACGCTTTCATTAACTTTAAATAACTAGTTTTATTTTCTAAATGGTTTACACAACTTTATTACACTTGTTGCAGTATCAACACAAATAATTATGTGAAGAATAAAACATCGGGTTGTAAAGCGTACATATTACAAAAAGCATTGTTTCGTTATTGGCCATCTCATATAAATTCATTGCCCCATGTGATATTGCTATTTGAATGTATATTTCACATTATGTTTTTTGACTAAAATATGTTGTGTGTATTGAATAATGTAGGCTTAGTATTCTTTAATTTCAAACCTTAGGCAAACAAAATTATTCAAGAGGTTTATTAAATTAAGCTATTGTAGCCCCATGGCTTCTTTGGTGCTGACTGACAGCTCACAGCTGACTTCTAACAGTCAACATATACCTAAATTTTGACCGTCAGAAGGGACAGCTGCTAAACACATGGTTTTGCAGATCATTTGGATCGGCGTAGGGATACATAATTTGGTCTGGTAACTTTTCGAAGCTTTTAGCTGTCAGCACCAAAGAAGCCATGGGGTTACTGTAGGTTAAATCTTTCTTGCAAATAATGTGACGTGTGATCAGCTGTTTGGTAAAATAAAACATATGAATAATGTTCAGTCGTGAATACCAGCATTCTTGAAATAAATAGGCTAATTTTTAGCCTCTAACATCTTAAAAGGTAATATTATTTGGGAAAGTGTTGCCATCTGTTGACTCAAATGATTTTATTCTGTGTGTTGACGCTAGAAGCAAAGTCGAAACCAAAACTAGCAGACGATACAAAGTGTGGTGGTCATAATAACCCAAACACTATCTTTTCCTCAAAAGTGAAGCTAACTAGTGGTAGCAACTAACTCTGTGTCGAATGGTCATAATAGCCCCGCAGGTCACCCTATAAATATAAATGGTTCTTTCTATACCACCAACAAGCAATATTAGAGCGCTAAACCAAATTTCACTTGAAAATATTTGTGTCTTGAATTCAAGATTTTTTCTAATCCTTAATCTTTAAATATAAATATCCTTAAGGATTCAAGTGATTTGAAGGATTCGAGGGCCCAACTCTACTTTAAATGAAATTATTTTGCTCACCACCCAATCCTTCATCCTATGATATCAAAGCTTGATAAAGAGTGGAATGTCACTAAAACTATGTTTGTGTTTCTTGTTTTCCAGAAAAGAATACCTCTTCAGCTTTGATGACAAATTTGAAATCCATGACGATATTGAAGTTCTTAAGCGTATGGGAATGTGTTTAGGTAATTATATATTTTCATATTGTGGGTGCTAAATTCTATTTGCTATAAGGATGGGTCAGATCTACTATTTTAGAATTTTGTGAATTTGAATCTTTATTTAACTGACAAATTCCAAATGTGAATCTCAGGAAATATAATAACCGTTTAAGATTTGGCATACTACATCAATTTTTAAGTTGCCATAAAAAATAGAAATAGTATATTCATGTTCATTTTGTTGGTGCTTCTTTCATTAAAACTGTCATACATTAAAGGTTTTTTTAGTACCATGTCTTACCAAATCGTTTGGGCTATAGGTTTAATGGACTAACTATGCTAATAGCTTTAGGGAAGAGGACGGTTATTTTTCAAGAAAGTGTACTCGCATTTGTATGGAGGGAGAGTGAATTTTTTTTTTTTTTTTTTTTAACTCTGTACATACAACAAGGATTCAAAACCCAATATCCCCATTATCGGCCATCTAAGTATACTGCGAGACATGCCTTAAACCATGTGACCACTTAAGGAGATTTTATTCATTTAAGTGGTAAACTAATATCTTAATATTTTTAAAGTTCATTGTAGCATTTTTGAATATACTATAGATATACAAAATAAAATTAAACTGAAACTTTTGCGAAATTTATTACTTGGCCTTTTATATGGGAATAGTGGACAGTTATGTTAATTTTAATTATTGTTAACCATATAAACTGCACACATTTTTACTTAGTAGCAGGTGACATTGTTCTTTGCCTGAAATCACCAAAAAAATAGCATGAACTGTACTATTTTAATTTTCTTCTTAATATCCCTATAACAAATCAAAGATCCTAATCCGAAAAAAAACATCTATTTCCTTCTCTCAAAATCTATTGATAAAGAATAAATAAAATATGTGTTTAATCTGGTTATTATGACAGTCATATTATGTCTGAAGGAAAATACTTATATTTTAAGAATTTGAATGTATTCATAAAATATCCATAACTTTTGAGTGGGATTTTTATTTTACCATTTTTATCTGAAAAATGTGTTTTATTTACCGAATTCAACTTTTTATTCAACTAAATCTAAATGCTTTCCTACCCCAAATATAGTCCTCTAACTATAATTATGTTTGACTAAATTATAGACCTGTGTGGGAATGTAATTTTTTATTTTAGGAAATTTTCGGGTGGGAATTATCTTTACCCACAAGAAACAAGAAAAAAAAAAATTAAATAATTCTCCAACTAGGCTTTTATTTATTTTCCTATTTATAATTTTAGTCTAAGTTTAGCCTTTCGATTTATTCCAATAATAATAATAATAATAAAATTAGAAGCTAAGGGCAATTTGATCCCAAACAGGGTTGGAAATGACAAATTAATTTTGATTAGGTTACAATTTAGGGTTATGAACAATACATTTAAATTTTGTAATTGTATTAAAGAAAATTAAGGGGGCGAAATATGCATACAATATTTTAATATAAATATACTTTTAAATTATTAATTTTTTAAATGAGAATAGATACCATTACAAATATTAACATTAATATAGTAGATGTGTCTAGATGCAAAATAAGTGTGGTGAAAGTGTATTTGGTGCATAATTTGATATTTTAAAGATACTTTTTTATCATTATTTTTTGTCAAACCGGTTTTCTTTCCTTAAATTTATTCAGGGTTAATATTACCATCAAGTAGCTTATAGTATGGTTTTTATTTAATGGCTCTGTCATGTTGACGAGGTACAATAGTCTTAAAATAAAAGCTTCTGAAATTTTGGGTACATATCCATCTACTTAAAGGAAGATATGGGTAGTTTAACTTATTAAATTAATTATTTCATTTTCATTTGTTTGGGGTATTTAATGTGCACTTTATGAACTGACTGATATAATCAGCACACGACTTATAAACTATCTTAAATCTAGTACAGACACACAAGCCAACTGAGCCATTAATTCATAACTGTGAAAGAGGAAACCCACATTTTACCATTGATAAATCATTTTGGCCATGCCGAGAATTAAACTCTGTTCAATAGACAGACACGCTATCGGCTGAACTTAGGTGCCGGACAATAAATTAATAATATTGTTGATGAGCATTAACTACAAACGTCATATTGATAGATAGTCCTTAATTGTAACATTTTATATTAATTTTTCCCAAGAAATAACTAATCCTGCCCAAGTTTCAGTAACATATTTCCCGAATTATTTCTTGATGTGTGGGATCCTGAACAAGCCTAATTAATTATCAGTGGCAGTACTTTAATCTTGAATTTAACATAATCACAAAATCCTGAATCTCAAATATCCTTAAGAACTTTAGGATTCAAAGATACCATCTCTATTAAATATCTAAAGCTGGTTTTTTGGTACTGTTTCTGTATTGAAATTAAATTAGTTCTTGTAGGTGTGTGTGTGTGTGTGTGTGTGTGTGTGTGTGTACTATATTGGCCCGAAAATAGGCCGCACCCTAAATTTTCGACAACTTTTAGAGAAAAAACAATATTCCCACTTAAATGTGATCAGTGTATTAAATCATTTTAAAATAGAAATAGTTTAATGGTAGGTGCTTACACTTTAATTAGGTTACTTAAATAAAATCACTTTCATAAAAAAACTCACAATATTTACACTTAAAAATGATGTCAGTTGGAAATAAAAAAGTAAGTTATTCATACTAAAAATGAGTCCACTTGGAAATTAAAAAATAATGATACACTTTGAGAGGAATGAAATTTATTCATCACTGCTCTCATCAATCCGTGGACAATGGATTCAGCAGATATCCTTATATTACTCGTAGTTTCTGCGTAGTTTATCACTGCTAATTTAAAATTGGCATCATACCTTCGTCTAATTACCTGGCTAAAACCCGCTCCGCACTAAATTATTGCTCTCACAATAGAATAAATGTTGACCATTTAATACGCATACTAAGTTATTGTTCTCACATTAAAATAAATGTTGACCAACATACTGAAACAAAATCTCACTAGAAATATTTAAGCTCACTTTACCAAAAAGATATATTGCCGATAGAATGCGCTGAAAAAATAATTTTATTTTGCAGCCATTATGGCTCAAATATTGTACACACAAATAAGATTGTAATTCTTCATCTATTTTTAAATAATTTTGCCAACTGTCATGGTTCATCTATTCTTAAATAGTAGGGGTGAGATATATCGATTTAACAACATGTATATCCAATAGGTACAAAATTTAATGTGTATTATCTAAGAGTGCGATTATAGGCCGCAATAGAGTTTTATGAGAGCTGTTTCTTGGAAAAAATTGCGGCTTATTTTCAGGCCAATAGGGTATGTCTTTCTCTTTCTCTCTCCTGCGAACATTCCTAGTAAGTCTAATTGATGTTTATTCCTGCAATTTCAGCGGTTGGGAGTCGTGAGTGAGACATGCTTGCCTTAGGCAAAACCAGAACATAGGTCCAGCCAGCCTAACCACTCAGTATACAGTTTTATCTGAAATCAAAGACAAATTATGTAACTTCTGTTGTAGGGTTGGATAAAGGAGAATGCTCTGAACAGAATCTGCGAAGAGCCAGGGCAATGGTTCCAAGGTCTTTGGAAAGCTATGTAGTCCGTAAGTAATTTATCAATTTACACACAATCAAATGTGTGAAGCTTAAAAAACTTCACCTTTGAATATTTTTCAGCTTTGACTTTGATTCAAAATTCAAATTCCAGATTTGATAATTTATAAAGCTTCGCCAATAAAAATATTTAAAGTTAAAATATGCATTTAAATTCAATATTCTTTTTTAATTTTCGCTGTTATTTACATCACAAATTATTGTTATGTTGCGATAATAACTCTCTTTATTGTTTAAAGACGAGATTATGGTGGTTATGTTTTAAGAGTATGCAAAGTCCACTTTTATCATTTAAGAAATATATTCTTGAAGTCAAATCAAATTTCCAATATTTTTTGGTTATTTTATGCTGGAAAAAACATTATATATATTTATATTAATTTGTGGACTGAAATTACTTGGAAAATTATTTATTGCACAATTTAAGAAATATTTCATTCTAACCTTATAAATAAAGTTACTATCACAACTTACAATTCAAATATTTCAGATATTTTCATATGAATATAGATTTGTACTGTACATAACAGATCAGAATGGTGATAACTAGACTTAAATGGGATGTTTTATTTTAGAGTATTTTTATATTGGCAAAGTTTAGTGATTGTCAAAGTTAATACTACTATTGGTTTGAAGCAAAATCGAAGTTTCAAAGCTTCACACAACTCTGTTCTATTTTCAATAAAGTCATTTTTAAATTATATATATAATGCTTAAAATAATATAGTTAAGTAATATATGATATTTTTTTCAATAGTAAACTTTTCTTTAAATATTCGGACATCGATTAGGTTTCAAAAATATTTCATATCATTTAATTTGAATTCGCTTCAGTTTGGAAAAGTAATTTTGTACTTCTTTAGAAATGATGATATTCAGGCTTGTTAGGAAGTGGACTTTTTTGGAGTAAAATTTAAGGACTTGTGTGTACAACCCCCCTTCGGGACGTGGTTTAGAATAGTCCCGCAGTAACCCCCATTTGTCGGAAGAGGCAACTTAAAGGGAAGACTTCTGTGTAGGATGTAACTCGTGCAAGACATACCTATCCTATATCTTTCCTTTCACCTCCTTGTCTCTTGTATGAAACCATATGGCGTAGTGCAAGGCCGGTTAGGATCTGGATGCTATCGGTTTTCGCCACGTGAGGAATAACCTTGGGCTATCCCCACAGCTCCAGGTCGAGTTTCTCCTTGGAAGATACGCCTTCCAAAATGCAATTTTGCTCTTGCCAAATTTCCTGAGGCGACCACCCTACATGTTATATATGAAAGAACCTCTAACGAGCTCCTCTCCACTCACTTTCAGGGTTTTCAGCATATATACACGGATGGTTCAAAGTGTGGGGCCTCTGTGGTGTGCACCTTTGTTGTGGAGGAAAATAACTTTAAATTTTGTTTACCTGGTGAACTCAGTGTTTTTACGGCAGAACTATATGCTATTTTTAAATCATCATGTTTTGTTTATCGAAATTGTCACCATTCTGTTCTCATCTGCACTATCCACTCGTGCAAATGATACACAAACAAATTTAAAAAACTGATTTATCAAGCACCCAGCTCGCATTCTGCTGGATTCCTGGTCATGCTTTTCTATCAGGAAATGAACTGGCGGACCAGTCAGATAAGGAGGGGAGTTTAGGTGTCATGTTTATAGACCTGAAGGGTTATGTTCGAAGTGGGGTCTTACACACCTGGCACGAGCAGTGGGTTTTGACCCCTGCTCAGAACAAGCTGTGGTTCATCAGGGACAGTGTGTCGCAATGGCCCTCTTTCATACGAAGTCATCGTGACAAGACTCCTTGTCGGGCATACATTTCTGACCTATGGGTTTTTATTAAGAGGGGATCCACCTCCAGTGTGTGATCTTTGTGATGCTCCCCTTAGTGTGTACCACATTTTGGTGGAGTGTCGCAAGTATGCCCCTATTCACCTGGTTATTAATTTTAATGGTGACCTTTGCTTTTTTATTATGGAGTCATATTTACTCAGGGTTATACACTAGGCGAATCTTTTAAATGCCATTTGAGTCATTTTTATAAAGTGGCTCATTTGGATATTATCTCATATTGAAACTATTTTTAACATTTTTAGTATATTTTAATGTTTTTTTAGCAGGTGTATCACTCATTTTGTACTATATTGTGTATTCACCTGCATATGCAGGTGAATTATTATGCCTCTGCCCTGTAAAGATTTTTCTATGTTTTTTATAGTGTTCAAGGCCCTATTATTATTATTATTATTATTATTATTATTATTATTATTATTATTATTATTATTATTAGCACCGCGTCTTACTACCCGNGTCTTACTACCCGTTCGGGTTATACGCACTTACGCTAATGTGCAATGGTAGGGTGACTGTGAGATGAAATGAAGGACCTACAGTTTAACGTGGAATCCGAACCACAGTGGAGACTTGGCACTCCTCACATTCACAAGATGTCTTGTCAAAGGTGAAGGAAGGGTTTGGTAATCAGATAAATTTTTGCCAGGACCGAGGATTGAACCCCGGACGCCAGCATAGAAGTCTGACACCTTACCCCTAGACCACCAGGTCACCCTTCAAGGCCCTATTGACCTCACTGTCAATAGGCCTATAAACTATAATAATAATAATCTTGTGCACAACATTCACCAAATCACACCCTACTTCTAAAAATACTTAAGGTTTGTTCACATATTTATTTAATATAATAGCTCTTTATAGGTCTCCTTTAAGAGTTCTATAAAAAATAAAAATGGGTTAAAACCACTAGTTTACTAATGGGATTATATATTTTAATGAGAATATCTTTCTCCCTACTTCATTCAAAATGTTGCTAACCATTATTAAAAATAATTATACCTGTAAGTAATACCGCTTTACTGAGATTTTATTAATGTCTTTAAGGAAAACTTTTTAGAGGTAATTTGTAATATATATTTGGAAGAAGGTAAAGGAAAGGTGGATAGAAAACATATAGAAGGGAACAAACACAATATGGCCTTTACAATTAAAAGAAGAACACAGTTTACACTTTACATTGCTGCCACTGGAAATCGATCATCACTGCCCAATCCTAGGTTGGGGGATTGGGCGGTGACAACCGATTTTCTTAAAGATCTAACCAATACTTAACTCTTTGTCCAACTATTTGATACAAAATTTTCACTATTTGTTTAGAAAATAATAGTAATAAAAAAATAATAATTTACTTGGCCCTACAAATTACTGTTTTGGCTTTAGTTGAAATTTTCACATGTGATCTCAAAACCAAAATAATTCTATACATACTTTAATCTTCAATATGAATAGTTTGATGCAAAACTAGCAAATTGCTCTTCAGACTTTTTGAAAATATATGCCTCTACTTCTTAAAGTTTATATAGGTTAAGAATGTTTAAATGTTCGAGTTTTAAAATATAAATAAAATATCTCTCACACATTTCATATATTTCAAGAAACGGAAGAATAAATGGAAATTATTTTGTATTCAATTGTTAAAGAACTAGCCTCCGGTCAAGGGGATCAAGTACTTCCGGACTTTGGTGCCGGCCCCAGTTCATCAAGCTCACCATTCACTGAAGACCTGGGTGTCTGTGAGCTCTCCCGCCAGTCGTCCCACACGTCCTTGTCTGACCCGTTGTCGCCTTCGATGCAAGACTTCTCGGACGACGAGTCCGACATCTCTAGCGACCTCGAGGTGAATTAGTCCATTGTGACTCTCTTTGATGGACCTCTGTAGCGGAACAGGAAGGATTTGTCCAACTGATGATTATAACATTTTTGTGTGGACCATGAAGAATTATTTGCACCCCTGATTATATTTGATGCATGCCTTAGCTCACCTTTTTAAGAAATATAAATATATATTTTACTCTTCAAGGTCATAGAAGTTTGACGTATTTGGAGAGAGAAGAAAGGGTTGGCCATAAGTGGTTTTGTAGAACTGAGACAATAAGTTAGTAAATATTATAAATTCTCTAAAGGACCACCTCGTTTTACTTTTGAGGTTTAATGTTAAGAAGTTATGAGAAAGGTTGCTATAAACTGAAAGCTCACGCATTGTGTATGTCCTTTTTGTTCTTAGCATTCTTATTTATATCTTGTAACAATTCAACATAGAAAGGAAAATTGGCACCAAACGTCTATTTTAAATTAAACATTGAAGAGATGATAGAAGGGCAAGGCCTACACACTTGCCAGAAAACTGTAGACCTCAAAGCTCACAACACAAATAAACTAGACTATGGCACCATGGCTAAAGGTAGACCTATCTACATCAAGCCATTCTGCCATTGTCCGTTCAGTATTTTACTCTCTTCAGTTGAAAAAGAGGCTGATGTAACCTGAAGATTTCATAATTATGTGTTTTGTTGTATCTTTAATTGTGAACGTTGAGGCCTACAGTTTTCTGGCATGTAAGCCTTCCCCTTCTATCCGCCTTTCACTGTCTACAAATAGACATGATTATTAAAGGAATCTAGGAAAAGGTTGAATATGTTGTTTGTGGCAAAGTAGTAAGGTAATTGTTTTGGCTACCAAATATTAGTGTTTTTATTTGAAAACAATAAAATCAAAATAGAAAATACCTTTAAATGGTTTGATGCACTTAGTGGTCTTATTTTCAAATTTGTTTTTTATTTGAGATAATGTCTTGCTAAATCTTTTTACTTAATATAATAATGGTTGGAGTTATACAGAATTGTGTTAAATTTTCATTTAATTCTATTCATCAATTAACAGTAAAAATATATTTTAGGGAAGTTGGGGGGAGGGGGGGGGGGCACAGTATGCTTTGTTGTACAATACAGGGTACATGGGAAACTAAAGGAAGCGAGATTGAATTAGTATGTGCATGAAATGAGGACAGAGAAGGAGAGGATTCCAAAGAAAATGATGGAAATGAAGTATGTAAGAAAAAGACCACAAGGGGCCAAGAAATATATGGAAGCAGCAGATAACAGAAAGTGTGCAAGTGAGAGAAGAATAGTGGAAGGATAAAGGAAGATGTGAGGCATTTTACTAAACTGACCCAGCCACAGGCTGGATATAGTTGATCACGATGATGATGATGATTTAGAATGTTTTGCATTCACATAAGACATTGGGTTGTTATACATCACTCATGTGACATAAAGACTTGTTGAAAATACCATTCAAATAGTTAATTTTGCTCAGTCAATGCCAAAAACAATGTATATTATCTCAAGGTAACAACATAAACTTGTTACGTTTTATAGTAGAATTTTAAGTCGCTCATTGAATTGGTGTGTAGCCATTTTATAGTAAAATAAAAATCTGTATGTGCTAAGGCCGTCCGATTGATGCCAGTCGCCACAACGTAACATGTAGGTTCCACAAATTAACTTTTTAAACCGAATTATTTCTCTTAAGGCCATTGTGAGTGTTTTTTTATTCTCATGCCAACCGTTGTGCCATCAAGATAGGGGACCACTGCCTGCTTACCTACATTCATTATAATTGTACGAAGGTGAGATAAAGAGGGGTTGGCGCTCGTTAAAAGCAATTTTTCGTGAGTGAAATATTTTATTCAATAGCCAGTGATAAGAGTAACATATTTTTTTAGACATGTTGAGAAGAAGCAATATGTTAGTGAGGTTAGACCCCTTGTCTTTAGATAAAAAAAATGTGCTAAGTGTCACGCTAAATGCTAAATACATCTACCACAGCTATGAATAGTTTTATTTGAAAAGATTGACTTTTGGGGTAGAGGGGGAATAAAAGAAAATATTGTACTCTTTCATTGATGTTTCCTCTTTTAATCACCTATACCAAATTAAAGACTCATATTCATATGTTCATCTAAGTGAGTTCTACCAGAAATACAAGGGGTATGTGGGTACTCTTAATATTGGAACTCGACTCAAAGCAAAAAATGCCTACTCGAGCATCCCTAAAAAATACCCATCACTGTGTCTAAATTTAGGTAAGTTATATCGACATAATATATGTGCTCATTCAAAGCACCTGGGATTTTTCATTAAGATGTGCCCTTACATAGTATAAAAATAATATATTATTTATACGTTGCCTTCAGAGGAATGAGAAAAAAGTGTGTTCATGTAAGCAAGTACAGTCTGTTAAGGTTGAGTACTGCCACTCAGCACAAATCCATTGTCTTTCTAAAAAAAACATGTATATATATTATTATTATTATTAAAAAAAAGACATTCCTCTCAATGAAAGAAAATTACATAATTTAATATAATTTAAGTGGTGAGAAAAATTGAAGCAGTAGTGATTTAGCTTTTAATTTTATAAATATAGTGTGTTAACTTTGTGTTAAGATCTAGGAAAATAATGAAGTAATGTGGGTGTATTCCCCATAATGAGAAATATTTAACAGTTGTAAAATTTCTATTCGATTGTCCCAACACATATTAATTTGTATTTGCACATGATTAACTTGTACAAACATTTATGGTATATTAAATTTAAACCTGCAATGATCTACCCAAGTGCTTATCCATGTAATCTCTGTATTATGTAGAGAAGAATAATGGAACCGACTTTTGTGTAGCGGATAATTGAAACGTTGGAACAAGTAGAAAATGCATACTTGGGTTATTTTTCTCCAAACCTTCTCAATAAAAATAATTTTGGGCAGTGTATTGAAGTTTTTGTAAAAAAATAAAAAAGTTAAATTTGAAACATTTATGTAACCAATAACAATGTAAATAGTTCTTGAATGCTGATTACTTGTTAATTTCGCTTTCACATGAACCCTAGTTTTATTTTCTATTAGTTAAATGTTTTATAATAATCCATACATTAATATTAACACACACTTCTCTTTAGCTTAGGGTCTCAGGTTTGATTCCTGGCTCGGTTGAACAACCTATCATTGGGGAAATAAATGTTTCCACTTTCACAGTGATGAAAAAACAGCCGGAGCACGGGTGTTGTGTTCTAGATTTAAGTTAGTTTATTTATAAGTCGTGTGTTGATATGATCAGTCAGGAAGTGCACTAAAATATCTCGAATTAAATCTTCCTCTTTGGTTATTATTAAAACTGTCAAAACACTCAATTAATAGGTGTGTTTTTGCAACTGACGTGTTGGGTTGATGTATATGACCAGAAAATTTTCATGCTCCTGGTATCATGGCTGCTCACGAGTATCTATGATCTAGATCAGTGGTTCTCTACCTTTTATTACTTGCGGCCCCCTAAATATCCTAACATTTTTTGCGGACCCCTAGTTTTTACTAACATACTAATCATTAAGATTTATTCTAAAATAGTGGTCTTACTTACTTATTATAATAACAAACAAACAAAAATTTACTTAACATAAATGTCTGTAATGGGACTTATGCTATTGAACACTTTCAACTAATTTGCCTATTCTTGTTTTAATTGTTTTACTTAATACTATTTGCATGCAGCCGTCAATTTTACTGTTTTGTTTTAATATTTACCATTATGGAAAATCCATTTTCACATAAATAAGTGGAATCAAAGGACAGCAAATNTAAATAAGTGGAATCAAAAGACAGCAAATTTTGAACGGCGATGGTAAACAAGATGGGTATTATTTATATTATCTGTGCTTCCCCTCACCCTCATTACCCGGAAAATTGAGTCTCACTGTCCTTACATGCTTACAATCATCGAATTATTTTTGAGCCCCCTTCCCCCCTCCAATTCTTTTATGACCCCCTGTTAAGAATCACTGACCTAGATGATTCTAAGACCTCAGTTTGGTAACTCTTTGACCAAACTAAATAGCCTGTTATTCATATAATATAAGACAAACTTCTAAGGCGAAACAGTATAATTATTATATTTAACACGGAAACTACATAACACGACAAAGAATTGTTAATTATTGCAACAAAAAAAAATCCAGCGATGTCATGGTCACACAGACCTATAAAATAAGGTTTTTCAGAAAAACAAAAACCAAATTGAACATGATACTTATACCATAAATGTCTCGCTTTTATTAAAACAATTATAATAATTGTGTAAAAAACAGCCTCCTCCAATAAGCTTTGAATTTGTGCGCCAATTTCAAAACATTATAATTCCTAATGTTCAATTTAAACATACCCATTGGATTTTTTTATAAATTAAATGATAGGACATTACAACTAGAAATATATTATGATAATTAGATACTTAAAAACCATCTCTCCGCTTTTCTGTACCTTCTTTCTAATATGTAATATAAGTTATTACAAAAATGCGAAAATAGTTTTTTTTTAAAAGATTTTATAAATTTTTTTTTTTCACATTCACTGTATTTCCTGTGTTTGTCCTTAATGTTATTGGTTCATTTTACATGTTCCTATCTAAGGGTCCTATCTCTTATCAATTTCTTTTTCTACCTTTTGTGTTCCTTTGGTTTCCTCTTTTAGGAAGTTGCGTTGCGCATTTCACACACTTCTCTGATGAGTTCTGATAGGATGAAACCTAGATTGGGGAAGTAGACGTTAACATTCAATTTTCTTCAAGAAGCAGCCATTACTAGGTGTCAGCGAGTATGGGTTTTTTCATTCGGGTCGATTATTTCTAAAAGCTCCCAAGCTCAAATCGAATTTGAATATATTCATAATGAATGACACTAATTTTTATAAATATAAATACTTTTAGGGAAAAAGTTAATAAATGGAAACATCAACTTTTAAATTATAATTACACTAAAAAAAGAAACAAAATTAATAATTGCTTGATGCCTTGAAAGTGTACAATAAGATAGCCTAGAAACACTGCACAATAATGTAAGGTAATTGATAGTGAAGGAAGTCAATCTTAAATGATAGGTTAGGCCTAGATAGAAAAAAACACTTCTCTCTCAATTTCTTCAAACACTTTTACACTTACCACTACTAATTGGTTTTGATTCACGCCAAGCCTGTGGGTGGAAGAGTTTGAATATATTTAGAGAAGAATAAACTAAAAAAAGAATGGAGCTCACAACAATTCAAAACTACTGATGTAAGGCAATCTTATTTTTGTCTCAATACAATCTCACCGAAATCTATCTTAGATCACACTACCCATCATCTCGTTGCTATAGGCTGAAATGTTTAAACTTTTAACACTTGTGTAGAGTGACATAATTTCAGAATCATTATTTGTTTTAAAATATCACATTTAATTGCAATATTAATAAAATAATTTTTGTAACGTGTATAATGAGTGAAAAGGCTGATAACAGTTGAATATTTTTTGTTTAATAGAAAAAATTTTATATTGTGGTTATGATAATTTAAATTTTTAGGAAATATTCTATTTCCATGCTGAGATAAAATAAGTACGGTTCGATAGGTGTGCAAGAGACCTGCTATGGAGAAGAGAAGTAAGTACCTTGAAGTGTAAGTAAGTGTTGTACAGGGCATACTTTGTACCCATTGCCACACATGCGGCAGAAACATGGACATTGAATTTAGGAGAGACTGGGAAAGGGGAATACATGGGAATGAAATTTGCAAGGAGCAAATTAGTCATCTCTAGGAGAAATAAAATTATTCGAGAAAAAGCGGGTTAACAGGGAGTAGATGAGATAGAGGAAGCAAGACTGATATCGCATGAGCATATAACAAGGCTATAGAAGGAAAGAATGCCAAAGAAAGTTATGAAGTATGTAGGAAAATGACCACAAGAGGTTGAGAAATAATGGGATGAGCAGGTAACAGAAAGTGTGCAAGTGAGAGAGGTAGAATGGAGGCATTTTAATAAATTGACCCAACCACAATCTGGAAACAGTTGACGACGAAGTATAAAACAACTGCTACATATTTTGATAAATATTTAATTTCGGTCTGTATGTTTCGTGTCGGTTTATGTATGAAAAAGACATACTATTGATAATTTTAAAATGCTATGTAATCGAAGAAAGGGATCAGAAGAGAGATGTGTATTAATTTGTATTGAGGCATATTAAAACTATCCCTTTAGGTGGGGTTGCCTCTCTATCACATACATTTAGTGTTTCCACATCGGTTCCATACGTTGACAGGTCATTGATAAATTATTCTTTTAGCCCTACGCCAGGTCACACCTTTCACAATTCCTTTAGTTGATGAGCTACAGAGTTTTAACCTGGTTTGGTGGTCTCATGTTCTAAGGCGTTACTCTCGCAATAGGCTTGACTTGGCAATGATGGGCAGATCATGGCTTGATCCCGGTGGGTAGTAAGTTAAGGTGTGCGTAGCTTTGAAACTAACATCAGCTTCGACTTCACTTCGAAACAAATTCCGGCTTCAAAGCTTCATCGGTAAAAATATTGACAGCTCAAATACGTCATTTATTTTAAATTACTGCCATTCTGAGCTGTTTTATACATTACAAATTAATATTCATGTGCTAAAAAACGAAAGTGATTGAATTTTAAGTTGTGATAATAGCTTGATTTGTAAGATTAAAATGAAAAATTACAAAAAATGGTGTGATATAAGATTTTTTTAAAGCATATAACAACTAAAATAAAATGTTCAAATTTTGATTTGGCTTCGAGAATATTTCATATATTCGATAAGAGTTTGCTTCGAATTGAAAAAGTGGACTTTGACACCCCTTGTAGTAGGATGTGATGCTTTAAATAAAGTCATAGGTTATTGGTCTTGCTATTGAGTCTGTTGAGGTTGAAATTTAATTCTCATTTGGGGTCTTTGGGAAGTTTGTTTTTCCCCATCTCCTCCCCACCCTTATTCGGATGTATCTCATCTAATTTAAGCCATAGTTAACTTTGGAGATGAATGAAATAATTTTCAGAGTTCATATAAATGCCCTTTGTCTACCCTGTAAGGTGGCAAACCTACCTTAAATTATTCCACTATATTACTACTTATAAGATATGGTCAAAGTGTATTACGTCAAGGTAAGACTTCTGTTCCCATTCAGAGTAAACGGCTTGTATATGGGAAAGTCCAAGAATTTAGTTTTACAAGGAAATTATAAAGAGTCACTGCAATTCCCAGATATTTTTGCAATAATTTTCAAAATGCAAATTGGTAACCCCAGCTGTAAGCACTTATATCTCCATTTTGTGTGTTTTTACTGAGAGAATTAATTCTTAAGTGCATATTTTTAATAGAATGCAAGTAAGGGAAGGATATTTAAACTATTTATATTAGGGTTGTCTTGAATCTGGATCTTGTAAAAAATTATGAACGTAAGAGGAAATATAAAAAAAATAGAAATAACTAAATTTAAATAATATTATTTCTTACAATCTATTCATAAAACATTTATATATTCAATTAAGTGTTAAGTTACTGGTCTGGAGCCTGGTTGTTAAGGTCATCTTACATTTATAACTGGATCTAAACCACCAAAAAGTAATATTGTAGCTTAAAACAAATTCCACTTGAGAAATTGAAAAACAATTTTTGTCAAGGATGTATTTCTTGAGTATGAAATTATATCAAATATCCTTAAGGATTCCTAATTTATATGCACCGAATAAACCTAACGCTTGTACAATTGAATGCATATTAATGGCAAATTTTAGTTTTAACAGGCCAGGTCTACAAACTCGGGCCGCAGCCCCAAAATATGAGCCACTAGCTTGAGAAAAGTCTGGGGAATGTCTATATAGAAACCTAAAACCAAGGTGGGATCTAGGGGTATGCTAAAACAAAGGATTAAGAGAGAGTGGGGGGTAAGAGGGGGATCCGAAGTTGAGAGCAATTATGCTAATAGCGAGTTAGAAACACGATTAAAGGAGACAGCCGTCTTTTGCAACAGAGGATCACTGTTTGCAACCAGATTAAAGTGGAATGGTACGATAAGGAAAGAGGGGAGGGGGGGATTGTTAGTGGTGCAGGATAGACCCGGGATAGCATTTTGTCACAACGGGTTTATTGTTCGGAAACGTGGCGTATATACCCCTTCTCCCCATGTCTACCTCCAGGTTAGTGGGGAATTCGTGAAGTTTTGAAGGGGCTGTGGTGCTTTCAAGGAGAAACATATAATTAGTTTGTTCCGAAACTTTGGGTTTTAACCTCTGAGCGCAAAGTAGACAACAGTCTGGAAACACATTCAAGAAGGTTTATTTATTCTCATTTACGTTTCAGATTTCTCGTCAGTAAGCACCAAAAGTATGTTGGATTATCGTCTGATGGTTATTATCGTGTTGTGACGAAAAATAATTAATATGGGACCATTTTTTTTAAAAAAAGTGAATTAATCCCAAACAAGAACCTTTTTTACTTTTTTTAGCACCACGTCTTACTACCCGTTCTAATTATACCCGCATTTACGTTGGAGAGTGGAAAACCATTTAGGAAAAAAAACAATCAGTACACCCGACCGGGATTTGAACCCCGATCTACTCTAGTTTTTATTATTTAATTCGTAATAAATTCTTTTCTCAACCATTATGGTTAATCAGTATTAATCTCCATTTTGGGGATTTATCGTCTTTTTAGACCCATATTAATTTCCTGCACCTTTTATATATATATATTTCTTATATTAATTTCCAGCACCTTTTATTTATATATATATTTCTATAATTATTATATTATAACCAATTTGAATTTTGTTTTATTTCCCTAGTTTGTATTTAACATCACTTTAATACAGGTTTGATTTTTTAGGTTCCTCTTAACCTTTATCATACATATGGCAAAAAATTGGTAAATTTTATTTCAAACTCCGATTTTATAAATATAATACCTTCTGACTTTATTTATCATTTTAACTTTCTTATAACAAATCTATTTTGTTTACCATTTGTTTTTAATAACTTTGTATACAACAAATATTGTACAAGTCATATCCTTAGTAAGATTTTAGCGCTCCTTATTACTAATTGAATAAATATAATTTCTAAATTAAAGTAAAATAAAATAAATGTTTATGGAGCGCCGGTCGCGTTTGTAGTGCGGCAAGCCGTGAGTCAGCCCGGTGTGGCAGGTCAGCCTATACTGCAGGCGCCTTCACATTCCAAGACGCGCCGAGAAAGTTATCTCTATCCACCCTTTGCTAGACCCGAGAGCTTCGTGTATCGTGTGTAGCTAACAAGCGTGAGACATATTGTTCCAAAACCAAATTTGGTCGCATATATTAATTGTATTAAAATGTATCATTACGTTCAAGTTTGCCTCGATCGTATTTTTGTGCCCGAGTTAACTTTCGGGCGTCCCCAACATAAATTTGATCCAAAAAATTGATAAGAGTTTGAAAGTAAATAATTACCAGACCAGAAATGCATGGATTTCCTTTGTTTTGGTTTGTTGTTGCTGAAAGGTTTGTTATTAAAAACCAAATAGAACTAGTTTTTAAGTCTGTCTATGACAGGCTCCTGTCAACCCAACCTAACAAAATCAAACTTTCAATTTATAGATAAACAAAATGTTAGATTTTGTTAAGTTGGTTGGTCTAGCTTGTTATAAATGTATGTTCCTGTAATTTAATTATGCTTAGTAAGACTGGTTAAAGCGAGAGTTGACGAAATTAATTATATTTTTTATAAATAAATCTTGTATTATTCCTGTGTATTTGGATTTCCATTTGAAGTAACCCTCTTTGGTGGCCTCATGGTCTAAGGCGCTAGTCTCGCAATAGACTGGAATGCTGATGATGGTGAGATCGGGGTTCAAATCCTGGTTGGATTTATTGAGTGTGGGTACATTCCCCCTAAAATTCAACCTTTTTCATACCTAACACACTAGCGTAAATATTACATAAACGTATTACCTGAACAGGTATTAAAACGTGGCTCTTTGAAAAAAGAAAGATACATATTGTGTTCCTTTTGTAATTCTAGCGTTAACACATCACACAAACAAGCAATTAAACAATGGTTCTATTTAAAAAGTTTTTTCAATTAATTTGTTACTGTGCATTGTTAGCTTTTTTAAATAATCAGATTATTAATTGTTTTTTATGAATCCATATCCGAGCTAAGTAAATGCCAGCTCTAATTAAATAGCTATATTTAACGTTACCTGTAAAATTTTAACTGACCAACGAAACACTTTTCCTACTACTATACAAATCAACCAAACCATAAACTGAGGTCATTGTACTATATTTTGCAATTTCTCTTTGGATTCGAGATTGGAATTTATATTATAGGTTCTCCTTGCTTTTGAAACGCAAATCACATGACTACGAATTAAAATAATTAAATAAATCACGTTTTTATTTTTTGTACATTTTAATTTTGATCAGTTTTTCAGATGTGAAATATTTTCGCATCTCTTGAGTGGTTCCTCTATAATTTCACTAAATTTCAGCTTTCTATCTGATTGAGAAGTAACCAAAGTTCTCTGAACAGAAATACATACATATTCAGTGAAGTGATTATAACGTAGTAACTACACAATATACTCAACGGTGTAGTGATAGCTTTAAGTCAAATCGAAGTGAATAAACAAAAAAAATGCTGATGCTAGGTAGCTATAACTACCCGAAAGGAGTGGTATCAGGGAAAACTGGAGATACAGCTACGGGTAGTTACAACTATAGTATAAGTAACTAACTACCTTTCAGGTTGCAGCTTTTCTCGCTTCCTCGCCCCCACACTGCACTCCTTCCATGTTCAACAGTCTTAGACGCACGAGAGCATAACAGTTGTAGGAGTTTTTCTGTCGTCTTTATGAGCATTTTAACAAGTCGACAAGTGAACAAGAAGGGAATGTTGAAATTAAAATTGCGGACAAAATTTTATTTGTCAAATTACTTGCAGAATATCCGGTGTCGTTGGAAAAGTCTACAGTGCCAAAAATTATTATTGGAAAGAAAAAAAAGTGTGAGAAGGCCTATGTAGTACATATTCCCAAGCAACTGGGTTTGAAGTGACCCAACCACAAATGGGTGAAATGCTTCAAACATTAAGACTAAAATCAAAAAGAAAATGGGCTAAAAAAACTAGCGACGGGGAACAAAAATTAATAAATTAAAAGATTGAGAAAGACTTTTTTGTCAATATTGGGTGAAGCATAAAATCCTATTTTCACTAAAGCGTCCGGAAGTTGTGCAGTTGGGGTATCACAACTAACCGAAGACAACAGCTCTGCATCTAAAAATGATCAGCGTAACGACTCTCCAACGTCCTCAAACAAGCCTTCTACGTCTTCTCAAGTTGTTAAACAGGCGAATACTCCATCTACAAATTCCTATGTAAGACCCAGTGTGAAGAAGATGTTGTCCTAAGAAAATGAAGAAACAAAAGAATTATCAACTGCAGAGACTTGTCTTGCTGCAGTAATCTGAACTGCACAAAATTCAGATACAAAAAGAGATAAACAAATAATTAGAAAAACTCAATAAAAACTGCACTGAAAAAGAAACACAGACTTATGAAACCTCAGAAATTTTTTGTTTATGAATTTTTACAGTTAAATATTACTATCCTTTTTCCTTTTCTTAAAATAAATAAATACGAACAAAAAAGAATTAAACAAACAAATTAAATGCTGGCTGGCTGGCTGCTGGCCTGTGTGCTAGTAGTAGGCCAGTACACCACGCGTGGTTCAGCTGCGCAAACGGTTGCGGACATGCCAGCCGTGAGCACAGCTGGGCCGCACGAGGAGGTGTACGACAGGCCTGTGTGCAGGTAGCAGGCCTGTGTGCTGGTAGTAGGCCAGTACACCACGCGCGGTTCAGCTGTGCAGACAGTTGCGGACATGCCAGCCGTGAGCACAGCGGGGCCGCGCAAGGTGTATGGCAGGCCTGTGTGCTGGTAGTAGGCCAGTAAACCACGCGCGGTTCAGCTGTGCAGACAGTTGCGGACATGCCAGCCGTGAGCACAGCTAGGCCGCGCAAGGAGGTGTACGACAGGCCTGTGTGCTGGTAGTAGGCCAGTACACCACGCGCGGTTCAGCTGTGCAGACAGTTGCGGACATGCCAGCCGTGAGCACAGCTGGGCCGCGTGACGAGGTGTATACAGTCAACCAGGATGTATGTGTTCATACCTGGTTACTGCCTGTATCAGAATATCATTATTTATGTTTTATAATTTGTGTTTGTTTTATAATATATTTTTTTAATAAACAGGAAACCATGATTTTATTTCTCAATAAATATTTACAATATAGATAAAATAAAATGGAACATATCCCACCGCTTCTGTTCACCACGAACTTTAGTTGCATTGTTCTCGTATATCTCTGTGCCAACTTCTTCTTCAACAAACTCATCTTCATCCCCACCTTGCTCCAAGTCCTCGAAATCATATGGGTCTTTAAGGTGTTTGGCGACATTGTGCAGCACAAATCACTATTAGTTTTGGTAATCGTTCTAGTGAGACTCGCACGCAGTTACCAAGATTGGGAACAGGTTTTTTTTTCTGACCAAACAATATTTCTATTACTAACCTTTCTTTACCGTGTTGGCGATTAAATCGACGTTGAATGTCGTATACAGACGGCTTGAATGACGTGATCAACCAGGTGGATATAGCATAGCTGGAGTCACCAAACAAACAAGCAACGCCGTCATATGAAGATATTATGTCCCGTATAGGACTCCTACTCCATATTCTTGAATCGTCCACAGAGCCAAGCCACTCAGCGCTAATGCTCGTAGACTTTTTCTACAGCATCACATGTCGCCTGAACATTTATACTAGCATAACCCTTACAGTTAATGCATTCGTCCCCAAACATAGATGGTTTTTTATCTTTATATGGGTGCAATCTAATCCACCCACAACAGTTGGTAAATTAAAGTGTGTTTGCCACATCAACTTCGCATTATTCATTTTTTGCACTGTACTGGGGAAATGAATCCAGTTATGAGCTTTTTAGAGAATATGACCCATAACGTAATTAACAGTTTTACACACTGTCGATCGGTCCATTTCAAAATCTTTTGAAACTCCAATCTGAAATCCAGGATAAGCGGTGTAACGTAAGAATATTTGCATGCGTTTTTTGGGGGTTAGTGCTTTTCCCAGAGTTTCATCACTATTTGGAAGAAATTCTGAAGTTAGAAAATCAATACTTTTAGTCTCAAAACGTATCAGATTCTAACACCTACTCAAAATTCTTCTTTCAAAGTATGTTTTTATCTCGCTTACATGCATGAATATCGCCATGATGAAGACAACTTATGACTGACAAAAGTAGAGTGTGCCTTCCCTCTGACTCCAAAGTAATGAAATTATACAGTAGCTCCATGGCTTCTTTGGTGCCGACTGACAGCTCACAGCTGACTTCTGAAAGTCCACATTTAGGTATAATACCTGAATTTTGACCGTCAGAAGTGACAGCTGCTAAACACATGTTTTTGCAGATCATATGGTTCGGCGTAGGGATACATATTTTCATCACTATTTGGAAGAAATTCTGAAGTTAGAAAATCAATACTTTCAGTCTCAAAACGCATCAGATCCTTCATTACACCTACTCAAAACTCTTCTTTCAAAGTATGTTTTTATCTCCCTCACATGCATGAATATTGCCATGACGAAGACAACTTATGACTGACAAAAGTAGAGTGTGCCTTCCCTCAGACCCCAAAGTAATGAAGTTGTACAGTATCCCTATGGCTTCTTTGGTGCTGACTGACAGCTCACAGCTGACTTCTGAAAGTCCATATTTAGGTATAATACCTGAATTTTGACTGTCAGAAGTCACAGCTGATAAACACATGTTTTTGCAGATCATATGGTTCGGCGTAGGGATACATAATTTTGTCTGGTAACTTTTCAAAGCCTTTAGTTCTCAGTTGTGAGCTGTCAGTCAGCACCAAACAAGTCATGGGGCTACTTTAGCTACATCTAAGTTGTTTTATCTTCGCTTTATTCACATCTAGAGTTGAGTTACAGCTACCGAACCGGAAAAACGAAGTTACAACTATAGGGGGTGGTTGTTGATTCCTTTTATTCACACCACAGGAAGTTACAACTTTTATTCACTTCACTGATTAAATACTGACACCATTAGACGTTTATTAATGTGGATCGTGTTTTATACTCTGCTATAGGCCTAACATACGTTGGCAAGAAGATGATGTCAAAACTTTTGTAAACATTTAAGAACAAAATTAATAAAGACTTTTGTCCTATCAAATTTGAACTCTATTATGTACAAATTTAATTTCTAATATTTAAGGTAACCACTTTCTTCTACGCTACACTATCAAGCATCTTATTATAATGCAATAAAGGTAACGAAGTGTAAAATTTAACTAACCACGCATTTTTACCCAACTTAACGTTGCATTACAAGGGATCCGCAGTTTAGTGTTTTCATTTGGGAATAAAATGTACCAGCTTTTTACATGGCATATAACAGTGAAATAAATTTTACAGAAACTTTAACGAGATTATTACGATCAATTATGTCTGGACAATTTTAGCATATTTTTGTTTATAAAAATGATTTTTTTTAAATTCTATTTCAAGATAGTATCGGTATTTATGATTTTAATTAATAAATCAGTTACTTGATGCAATTAATTGTGAGTGTGGAAATAATTAATTTTCTTTTTAATGAGATATTTAACAATAACTATTACGGTCTATTTAATTGAATATTGAATCAAATTCTCAGCTTTATGTTTAATTTATTAATTTGGTAATATGCAGTAAAAAATAATATGCTGTGATTTTCTTGGCAAGGATACTATTTGAATAAAATAAACCTTTTATTAAATATAATTTAAAATAATAAGGATTGTCAATTCATCAACTTTAGATTTCTAATAATTAATGAGATAGTTATAGGCCTAAATATTATAATCATAGCTTCTCAAGGTTAATTTACTCAACACACTGATTTTACAAGAATACGAATTACAGACTAGGCTAGTAATATAATTACCACACTACCCAATCATTCAGCTGGTATTTAAAAATGTGTATAAATTTCGGTCTTTTTGGTAATGGAAGGAGTCATTCAACTGACTGAATAAATTTGTCGATTACTTTTTTTTTAATTTATAGACTAGTGTTTTTTCTTTGTAGATAGTCAACGGAAATTTAGTATTCAATACACACACACAAAAAAAACTCCAACAATTTTATTTCGATTTAGTCGTTTCTCATTTTATTTGTTCCGAGCGGGTTTTACCTGCGAGAGTATATAACTTCTAAACTTGTTTTTTTTCGTTCCCTCGTTATTTCTAATTCTTCCCGCGTGAGACAGCGCTAGCTTCTACTACAACCAA
>CABFOW010000716.1:40870-66023 GCA_902141385.1 Timema californicum | reverse complement strand
AAAAAAAAATACAAAAAGTAAATAGTTTCATTAACTCCATCTGAGATCAATTAAAGGCTAAGGCTAGTTGACATGATATTAGTTGACTAATGCAAGTACATTAATTTGGCTGCGCGCGCACAGCTTGCACCGTGTAAACAGACACGCAAGCTTAAGTCTGTTCACGATAGGTTTTTACCTGGATGACAGTTCGAAAATAATATGTTTAGGTTTTGGGTTGCCAACACTTGTAAAAGATCACTGGTTTGTTATAAATGTAAATACCTTTAATTATCTGTTATGTATTGCATTTAAAATAACGTAAACTTAAGTTTTCTTATACTATTTCATTTTTTTAAATTATTTCTTTTTATACAACTTGAAACAATATTTTAAACATAATTAAAAGTACTTATCTTTCGTTTTGGAACGTTATTGATTTTGTGTAATATAGTGCACACTTCGATACCTTTTAATATAGGCATCATATTTACTTGGTAAAGAGAAAATTGTTGTAATTTTTTTACATACAATAAATTATTTTATGATTATTTTATCTTATTTTGAAATATTTAACTGAATAAAATATTTTCATCAACTGCGTGTCTGCATAATTGTAAAAAACTTGTTTACCATCATGTTTAACCATATGGGTTTAGATTCGTCAGTCGCCATTTTGAAGATATGTTCGTTAGAAGTTTTTGTGAAAGTGGGGTGAATATTTTTTTTAAGTGGAATAAAACGATAAATAAACTTTGTGTCCGTCCTCAAATAAATATATAAATAATATTGGCCTAAATTACTGTGGTAACTATCACATTAATATATTACCATTTGTTTTCATTACAGTGATCCAAAGTGATAGATATCAGCTGTTGGTGTAGTGATATATTAGGGATTACTTCTAGTAACATTTCAAGCTGTCATCCAGGTAAACTTAGGTCGTGAATGAATTATACTAACAAACAAGTTCACTTGCAAGTGAAAACTTACTTTACTAATGCAAGTAGACAATTCAAAATGACAACTCTGCTGAGAACACTTATTTGTGGAATGTTATGAAAAGGAGTTTTTTTGGAGTTTTAAGGACCGTATTTATAAACATAAGAGTACGAGGGATATTGCACTATAGAATATTTGTAAAGTGATATCAGGCGTACATATTCTCAAGAAGTTTCCTAAATAAAATGTTACGTAAATATTGCAAATGTGCCTTGTGAGAGATATTATTTAACATCGGTAAACAAATGTTAAAAGTAATGTTATCAAACTATTATTTCCTATCAATCAACGTGGCATGTGTGGTTTTTTTATGTACAATCAAAAATAATAAAACATTGTAGTACCGTGATTAGTTCCAGCAACATAATATTCGTGTTAACGGCAAGTAAGGTAAGAATGGCCGGCGGTTTTCACACGAAATCACCGGCACGCTTTCCAATTTCCGTATTTTGACACTTTAATGAATATTTATAAGTTTTAATCAATAACGTTCGGTCCATATACTTCTAACATTTTGTAGTAATACTTTGGCAACTAGAGTAGATACACAATATAATATTATTGTTTCACAGAAAACCAGATAGTTTATATCCAAACTAATCTACAAATTAATTTGATTTTTTTTTCTTATTATTTATTAATTATTTTCTTATTACTGTTTTCCAATATTTTAGGCCTAGCTAGAATTTAACAAGCTATTTTGTTATTAGTATACCAACATTTAAAACAGGGTTTAAAGAACCTATTCATAAAAATGCCTAACCGAGTTTGGTTGTATTGGGATTTATTGACCTTATTAGAGTTTAATTTTGTTTACCATGTATGCTAAGTAAGTTAACAAATCAAGCAAAATAATTTAATAATTATTTGGGATCAACTGAAATATATTTTAATGTATTAAGGAATTAAGAAATAGGAGATATACTAATCACTAACTTTTTTATATTGTCTATATAAAATAATTATTTTAAATAGGTCAACTAATTATGATAAATAGCGTTTATTGAAAAACTGTAATTTATCTGGCCGCCCATTCTTATTCTAAATTCACCCTTCCTAGCTCCTAACACATACGCGTATAAATAACCCGAACGAGAAATGAGACGCAGTGATTTAAAAAAATGCTCCAATATAGAAACCAGTTATCACCACTCTTCATTTTCAGCCATGTTTTTAGAAGCGGTACTAATACAAGTGAAAAATGCGTTTCAACACAACTAGCATGTTAGTAAGCTAATACTAGTATACTTGCATCAGTCCCCTAACACCGTGTCAACGGGCCTTTATATAGACTTGGAGTCGACTATTTCAGTCAATTAGGCAAGGTTGTGGACTAATATGAATATTTTACAAGGTTTTGTCTGTTGTAAATTGTGTAATACAATTCTATTTGTTTAAAAGGAGCACTTTAAGTATTTTACGTATGTAAAAAAAAAGTAGTGTTAGCAAGCAGGCTTGTCTTAGCCTCAAGACTATATAGATTAAGAATTTTCAATATTTGGAATATGAATGTTGTTTTATTTATTTAGAACCACGTCTTACTACCCGTTCGAGTTATACGCTTAAGTACTAATTAAGCTAATAGATTAGAGATTAGGAAGGTTGGGTTTAAAGGAAGTGAACCCACATTTGCGTGAAGGGATATCGGAAATCCATTTAGGAAAAACCACACCAGTTCACCCGAGCGAGATTCGAAACTCGATCTCCCCGTTCTCAGCAGTCTAACTCAACACGACTAGTGCGTTAGCCAACTACGCCACCGAGGCGTGTGAATGTTGTCATAAATGTTGTTATTTATAAAAATAAAAAGGTAAAACCAATAGTACTCATCTTTTGCTGCTTTTTTATATAAAAAACTATAATTTATACAAAATGCAATTTTGTTGCCAAACAATAATTATAATGTAGAATTTATAACTTAATAGTAATATCATTATAAATAGCATTATTTTATATAACATTAATATTATAAACAATATACATTAATAATTTTCTCGCGTTTTCTACACTTCCCACCAAAGAGTTAGTTAATAAAGTTGACTAAGCAATATTGACTATTTTTCTCCCGGATTAGTTAATGTTTATTGAAGCAGAGACTTACACTGTAAACTTACATGCAAATAAATTGTTTAAGAGTGTCCTGGTATGTTCTAAATACCTCCTCGACTGCCATGCACCCCTCGTTGCCCAAGCTAATTTGACTACTAATAAGACTTCTCTTTCATAATGTAATGACGAAATTGGATTTGCCATTCGGTGGGTGGGCAGATGGTATTTTTGGAATGAATGGGATTGGGGGTAAAGGGACGTAGAGGGTTAATAAGTGGGAGCTTAGGGTGAAAGGGGGAGAGTAGCCCGCAAGGCTTAAAGCTTGCGTCGGGGAAGGTTTAGTAGGGACAAGGGGGTAGGGACGGCTATGATACGTTGCGCTAATTATAATTAACATGAAATGTTGTTGACGAGTCTGTGTTCACATCAAAGAAGGTCTTGCACGTAAGGGATGTACAAGTGCTTACGTTTTAAGTTGGGTTTGAGGGAAACATAGAAACAAAATATTACGAGATGTGTGTAGATAAAAAAAAAGACGCAAAAGGCTATTCAAACAAATAAAGGCTTACATATGACCTTGTGGTAAATGCAGATATGGGGATCTTGGTTCGTCCCCCAGATGGGGTTCACATAATTTAGCAGTGGCGGCTCTTGGTTCACTTCTATGGAAAGCTGAACCGCGAATGAGAGATACTTTTCAGTAACCTGTTTTAGCAAAATTGTTATGAAAATTATTTTTAAATTTACAAAAATTAGTAGGTTGCATACCCTTAACTTTAGAGCTAGAGTAAAAAATAAATATTTTGACCTTGGAGTAAGACCATATAACATTTAAATATCAAGTATTAAAGACATTCATTAAAACATTTCGATTGTAGCCTTAGGTACAGACATACAGTTGTACAGACAGAATTGTAAAATCAACTTTTCTGAGTTTAGAGTCACATACAACACAAAGGACTAGTAATACATACATCAGATTGATTATTCAATCAGCTTGATCCCAGATCAAGGAAAGTTTGGGTTGCAAAGTGAATTATTGATCACAATATACAATCACCTAACCACATATATGTTCAAATAATCAAATAAACAAACACGGCAACACTGTAGAAAGCACTGTATTTGGAAAATTGGACAGTGAAATGACTTAAATGTTTACATAATATTGTCTATGATGTATAAACTTTATGTCTGGAATCTTAGGTTGCCTGATATTTATAAATCCATATCAATAAATGTCGGTTTCCTTAATAATAAGAAGTGCTACGCTGTACCACACAGATTTTCTCTCACTTTTGTCTTAAAATAGACATTTACTTAAAACTCTTAAGATTTGTGAAATGAAATAATACATTGATGTAGAAACATTAAACCAAAGGTAATAAATGAAATAATATACTCTCTTAATTACGATATGGCATTAGGAACTAGGAAAACTGCTACAGAAAAATTAAGAAGAGAGAAACATCTTTGTCCGCCAAAAAGCATAAGAATACAATTAATTTTCAATGATTTGAATTAAAAAGTATTACATATTTGAAAATAGCTTGAGAACTATAGGTCTTATAATAAATTTATTATATTTCAAATAAAAGATTTTTATATTTAATAGTAATACAATTTTACAATGATCGTGACCTTATGGTAAAAACAGATATGGGGGATCTTGGTTCGTCCCCCAGATGGGGTTCACATAATTTAGCAGTGGCGGCTCTTGGTTCACTTCTATGGAAAACTGAACCGCGAATGAGAGATACTCTTTTATGAAAATTATTTTTAAATTTACAAAAATTAGTGAGCTGCATACCCTTAACTTTAGAGCTAGAATCAAAAATAATTATTTTGACCTTGGAGTAAGACAATATAACATTTAAATATCAAGTTTTAAAGACATTCATTAAAACATTTCGATTGTAGCCTTAGGTACAGACATACAGATGTACAGACAGAATTGTAAAATCAACTTTTCTGAGTTTAGAGTCACATACAACACAAAGGACTAGTAATACAGACATCAGATTGATTATTCAATCAGCTTGATCCCAGATCAAGGAAAGTTTGGTTTGCAAAGTGAATTATTGATCACAATATACAATCACCTAACCATATATATGTGTTCAAATAACCAAATAAACAAACACGGCAACACTGTATTTGGAAAATTGGACAGTGAAATGACCTAAATGTTTACATAATATTGTCTACGGTGACTTTATGTCTGGAATCTTAGGCTACCTGATATTTATAAATCCATTTCAATAAATGTCGATTTCCTTAATAATAAGAAGTGCTACGCTGTAGAACACAGATTTTCTCTCACTTTTGTCTTAAAATAGACATTTACTAAAAACTCTTAAAATTTGTGAAATGAAATAATACATTGATGTAGAAACATTAAACCAAAGGTAATAAATGAAATAATATACACTCTTAATTACAATATGGCATTAGGAACTAGGAAAACTGCTACAGAAAAATTAAGAAGAGAAAAACATCTTTGTCCGCCAAAAAGCATAAGAATACAATTAATTTTCAATGATTTGAATTAAACAGTATTACATATTTGAAAATAGCTTGAAAACTATAGGTCTTATAATAAATTTATTATATTTCAAATAAAAGATTTTTATATTTAATAGTAATACAATTTTACAATGATCGGTTATTTTGCAGCTCAAATAGTAACTAAGAGATGATGAAAATTGGAAAACTTCCCCAATATAAAGTACCCTCAAAGTAATTTTCGTGAGGAAATGACAATTTCCATCTTGTTTATAATAATAAATTGTCTCAAGATATAAAATTTAATTAAAATCGCTAGAGCGAATTTTGAGAAAAACTATTTTTTCTATTTTTTTGCCCTTCTGTAGATTACCCTTAATTTAAAGTTTAGACATATAATTATAAAAAACACCTGGAGGGAGGGGGGGGGGATCTTCAGAAAACTTCAGTTACCAAATTTTAGCCCAATCGGTAAAATGATATCGGCTCTAGGTCGGTATAGAGAAACAGACGGCATCGCGAAAGCCACTTTTACGGTTTCAGGAGCTCATGAAACGTCGATATTTATCAAAATTTCGAGTTTGATTTTTTTTTTTTGACACTTGCAATAAGTCTACTTTTCTCTTCAAGCGGTCGAAAGAAATTAAAAAATTAACGTTTTTTTCCAATAGTTTGCAAGCAGAGATGATATCAAGTGTAACTGAAGGAACGGTTTTAAACGTGAATTCACTTTACTAACGCCCACTCTCAGCTTAATTAAGATAGATTATGACGCTCCCAATGAAATGTGTTATTACATAATCAACCCTCCAAAAATTCCAATTAAGGTTAGTTCCACTACAAGATTGCGATTCATATAAAGGATTGGTATTAAGGTAACAACTTTGAAAATGTATTAGGTAATGAAAAAGCCTGAATCTGCTAGGGTGGGATTTTGGAAGGAAGGAATTTTTGGAAAATACTAATTGTTTTTCGGTCAATGATTATAATATTTTTTATTAGTATTATTTCTTAAAGGTGTGTGAAGTATATTTGAAAAAATAAAATAACGTGAAGTATAATCGAATAGTGTGAAATATTCCCGAAATGAATTAAAATTGGAATATTATTTTCCATTTTTTATTTGGAAAAAATTAATAATATGAATATGAATATGTATACTAAATGGTATGAGGCAATCACACAAACTCTCATATTGTGTATATTAGCTGCGAAGAAAAAATTCAAAAAACTTCCCTTAAGTATGTCTTCTTCATGAAAACAAGCACATAATTATTAATTTCAAAGACTACAAAATACACAATTTTTATAAAATCAATTATATTATGTCAACTAAATTATTTTCAATTTACATCATATTCATTCCATTAAATTTTTAAATGAATTATTTATTCTTAACTATTCTTATTTGTAATGAATTAATTTTGTTTTTATCAGCGCGTCTTAATACTTGTTCACTTTATACGCATATATGGTAGTTAAATACTCTGATGGGGTAAGGATGAGGAAGGAAGTTAATCTACCGGCATTTGCATTAAAGGAGAGTGGGGAACAATCCAGAAAAAAATAACCCTCAGGGGGATCGATCGGGATTCAAATCCCGATCTCCCAGTCTTAAGCAGTAAACAAAATAAAAAATAGTTTATCTCAAGACAGCGCCTTTGTAACTAAATCCCTAACCACAATGTAACTAATTTTACCAGAATAATACTATGATTTTTATCTCATATATTCACTGAGTTCATTTATGAGGCATCTGAGATTGAACCGAAGGTCTACTAGACAGTTATATGACCTCCCTAACCACTCAGGCGTAAGGCTAAGTGCGTCAATTTATTCACCGATAAATAATTCAAGGCGAAACTAGAGGTAGGGCCTAATTGTCATAGTGGATCGCTCCTTCATCCCTTGAGGGTTTCAGTTCGATTCTAGCTGAAGCTTTGTGACGATGCTCGGATTTAATGGCAGTAGCTCAATTAATATCTGACCTGCTTCAATGGATGCATGCTTTAAGGCGTCATTCTCGTGTTAGACTGCTCTGCTGTTTACGGGAAGATTGGGGTTAGAATCCCGGTTGAGTCGACAGAAGTTATTTTTTCCTATATGGTTTTTCTAGTTTACTTCCACGCAAATACCATCCCTACCCAATTAAATTATCATATATGCGTATAACCTTAACTTACAGTTATACGCGGTGATAAAATATATAAGGTTTTGCTTTATTATGTCAATAATATCACCGTATACAGTGCGTTGATTTTTACGCCTTGTGGTTGGTTAACTGTAAAGAAACAATAAAAAAGGGTCAACAAGTAAAACCCACAAACCTATAAATTTTTTTTAAAATAACCCCTTAAAATAATGTTTATACAAATATAATTGTAAAAAGTATAAAAAATAGTTAAATATACTGACTACTATATAGATATCAACTTGTTATAAGCCGAGTCTACAAGCTAGTAAATATCGCTTGCTTGTTTCCAGAATTGTAAGTTTTCAACTGGAGTCCACACGCTAGTAAAACGTATCATGTCGATTGTGCTTAGCCTAGTCAGTTTTTAAGCTTTAAATAGGTGTGGACACACTAATAATTACTATTGCGCTGGTTCATCAATTTCATACCAGAATCTACATAGTCGAGAGAGAGAGATTACTGACAGGAAACGCTGAAATTCAACAGCGTTTCCTCTGGTGAAGTCATTGATTATTTATTTTGTTTCCGGCAAAAAAACAAACAAACTACTAGGACTCAGTAACGTGGGGCGGTTTCCTACTGACCAAATAAGGTATTCCATTTACTATTTGAAGAGTTTTGGTGGGATGGGGAGGGATTATGGTGATCTCTTTTTTACCTAAATTGTTAGCCTTGGTTTAGAACTTTATGGCTTCACTAGTTGAATAACTAAATACTTATTTGGTGCTGGTGACCGAATGTAACAGAGGCTGACTGTGAACCTAGCGAACTTCGGTTCAGTGCTGGATAGTACCTAAAGAAATAGTTCATTAAGAAAAACTAGCACCTCAGCTTACTACCTGTTAAGGCTACACGCATACGTACTAATTACGCTAATTAGTTAAGGATGAGGAGGTTTGAATATAGAAGAATTGTACCCGCACTTGCATGGGAGAAAGTGTAAAACCATTTTGGAAAACCACGTGACATAGATTCGAACCCGTATTTTTCCATCATCGGTGGTCTAGTTAAACAATAAATATTTTTTTTATATTTTTTGTTGTTGAGATATTTAATGTGCATTCTATGAACCGACAGATTATATCAGGACACGAGAATTTTTATGAATAAGAGCGAAAAAGCATACCAATTCTGCCAGGAATGTTATTCTCACATACCTTCCAGGATTCTTTTACATGCCACAATCGACATGGGACTGATGGCTTTACTTGCCCTCCAAAGGAAGTTGTGCTACGAACTTTTTTCACTCAAGAAAAATCCGTCCCCCCCGGCTGGATTTGAGCTCATAAACATCGAATCCTGAGGTGACCACTTTACCTCAAGACCACAAAGATCAATGAGTATATTTGTTGTCTGTACTATTGACTAAGGGGTTAACTTGCTATAGAAGCCCCTGGTTCGATTCAAAGGGGGTGTTGGTAAGGATTATAAATTGATAATTATAATGGTGCATCCCTATGAATGTATAGTATTCCACCCGAAGGTTGGTTAGCTCCTCAAAACTTTCGTCAACTGTAAAGACTAGGTAGTACTGAAGAGGCGTACTAGGGAAATGAGAAGTGAGATAGTTTCCTGTTGCTTTCCTCACTGAGCCAGAAGATACTATTTCAGTGTATAGTATTTAATTTATTATCTTTGGTGTAGTTTTTCTACAAAGATTTATATACCTACTATTTTGCTTCACAGATCTTACGATTTTTTTTGTAAATATCTATTTTAAGATAAAAGAGGGAAAAAGTCTGTGTGGTGCACCGTACCATTTATTATTATCACAATTGTTTGTTTACTAAATCTTTAGCGGGCCAGATAGAATCATTTGGGGAGGGGGGGTTCGGACACGGCCCGCGGCCCGTAGGTTGCCAACCGCTGCATTAGATAGCATGCGAACACCGTTGCGGATACTTTTAAGTACTAAACATTGGTGTAATTGGATAATGTCAGATAGTAATTCTAGTTAAACTATCTCTAGGACTAATCCAGCAACGTCACACGTCTCTGTTATCTACCTATGTCACCCCGTAATATAAAATTTGGCTGGTTAGTGAGATTACCCCAAACACCCCTCCCCTCCCTCCGATAACCCTCTTTCTTTAATTAAAATGTTTCGCAATTGTTCTGCAATGTGAATGTGAGGGGGTTAGATATGTTTGACAGTATGTGACTCTGTATCGTATTTATCTGACCGTACATTGTGGCGGATGGGTACATTTAGACACATGGTGTGATATGATATCACGGGGAGGTATTTTCATTTTATATAGATACACTCCATGCACATATTAAATAAAAACGTTAGATAAATTAAAATTTCGATACTGATATATAAACTTGTGTTACATACGACATACATTCTTTTAAAATGAGTTATAAAAAGGTCGAGTAAATAAGGATATTACTCCATTAAAAAAAAGCATCGTGTCTTAATAACCATTCTGGCTGTATGCTTGTATACTAATTACTAAAAGATTAGGACAGTTGGATTTGGAGGAGGCGTACTCACATTTTCATGGAGGGAGAATGGAAAACCATTTAGAAAATCCACTTTTAACCACACTCGACCCGGATTCTAACCTTGATCTCTCAGTCATCGGATGTCCGGACTACTGGAACAGTGATGCTTTAAGTATGATTCACATTCACACGACTGTACGTGCGACCGTGCTGCTACCGTGCTCTGAAAGCTAACGACACGATACGATACGGCAGGCGTATGGTCCGCGCACAGTCAGGTGCGGCAGAAGGGAGCGCAAGTATTTTTACAGTTTTTACATAATATAATTTTTTTTGTGAAAATATATCAAATATTTCTCCAGTAGCAACATAGAGTTTAGTTTTCTGCACATGCTAATATCAACTAATCGTTAATATATTTCACGGTTGTCCTGGAATTTTGTCAAAACTTTTTAAATAAAGATAAAATGTTTTGACAAAATTCCAGTACACCCTTGACAGATATTCAAGTTATGTTGATATTAGCATGTGCAGAAAACTAAGTTCTATGTTGCTACTGTAGACATATTTGATATATTTTGTCCCAAAAAATGTAATGTTATGAAAACTGTAAAATTACTCGCGCTCCCTTCTGCCGCACCAATGTGAAACAGTATTTAGAAGTATTGGACCATTCGGTCAACGAAGTAGTTCTAAAAATGAAATAAAACAATTAATATTTTTTTACTGGTTTTGTGTAACAACGACGTTTAATGACCACCCGAACCCTAAAAATTTGTTTTTAGCAATGCTATCTCTTTGTGTGTCTGTTTAACCCTAAAATTAAGAGTAGTTTAGTAAAGGCCGAAAAGAGAACAAATCGATTTACTCAAAATCGGCTCTAACGATTTTTATTAAAATCTGTATCTAGGTGTTGATTAAGATTATAAATAGAATGTATATTTTCATTTTACCATGAAAATGACTTTTGGGGCTCTTTAGAGAAGCTGAAATTTCCGTATTTCCGCAATTATTTGAGATACTAAATAATCATATAATTGAAAAACCGTAGTAGAAATAAAAATAAACACCTTATACTTAAAGTAAATCCTTATAAAAACAATATTTTCTGAGATATTGGCAAATATATTATTAATACAATTGTGTGAGCTTTGTTTGTACAGAGATACTAACATTTTCACGCAATAATTCTTTAGTTCCATAAAGGAAGAAGATAAATAAGTTTCTCGAAAGTTGATGTTTTTCCCCCTTTGAATGCAGGTATGATTCCTCTAAATCTACCTTTCATATCCTTAAATAATTATCGTAATTAGTACATATGCGTTAAATCTGAACAGGTAGTAAGACGCAGTTTCTAAAAAAAATAACTTATATTATAAGATGATCGTTTGAATTATAAAAGAGACATATATTGTTTATAAAGTAGTAGTAGTAGTAGTAGTAGTAGTAGTAGTAGTGTAAACTATAGTTTTTCACAAAGCAAAACTGTTGCTTCACCGAAATTGTCTATCTACAATGGAACTATTAAGCCATATTTTTTTTTGCCCTACGAATATTAACGTGATTTATTAACGTGAACATGACAGGTTTCAACTTTCAGTTTTTTTTAGTCAACAATTTTGAGACCATTAATATGTCAGTTCGTGGAATATGTCCATTAGTTTATGTGTTGTGATATGATGCTAGCAGTTAGTAGTGGATATAGCAGATACATGACATTGATGAGAAATAATGGCTAGAGTAGAATTCATTAGAATGTTAATACGTTGAGGGGGCTAATGTGGTTGGTGGGGATGGAGGGGATGGGGGGAGGCAGCCCCACTTATATCTATTGGGAATCGTATTTCTGTCAGGTTAATATATATATGTTGTAAAAAATATATAATCCTCGTTGACCTGGTAACTTCAAAGTGCTGATGGTATTTTTGTCTCATTAAAAGCCGTCTATGTCGCTATGGCACTCGTGTTGCACATGATATTATTTTAATAACATAAAAACAATCATAATATACGTGTTACATTCGAGAGGATGGGGGAGGGGGGCATTCCACTTCAACTACCTTGGAGTTCATAACACCGCACTAGATTTTTTTTTTTCTTTTACTTCAATTATTATTTAACGTAGATAAGTGATAGAGTAAGAAGGAGAGTGGCTGGTCAGGGAAGACCTAGAGGAATGTGACCTTTCAGAATAGGAGGAAGCGTCATCGACACGAAATACGCAGAGGATCTTATCATTTGCTGGCCAAAATTAAAGAAGAGTTGCAGGAAATAATGGGCTGGCTAGTGGAGATAGGGAGAAGATATGGCATGGAGATCAACATCGAGAAGTCAAAAGTTATGGTGATTTCAAAAAATTAAGATCTACTTAAAGTAAAAAAATTGGAAACCAGGAGTTGGAAGACATAGAGCAGTTCAAGTACCTACGAAGTTTGCTGACAAAGGATGTCAAGGAAATTATATCGATGATCTCCAAGCCTAGGGAAGCTATCAACAATAAGAGGTAACTGCTGACCAGCATGTTTAGCTTGTAACTGACGAAGAAACTGATGGCATGCTATATCTGGAGCATAAAACTGTATGGACTGGACTCTTAAGAAGGTGGAAAAGAAATACTTAGAGAGCCTTGAACTGTGGAGTTGGAGAAGACTTGATAAGATCAGGTGGACAGACAGGGTGGCAAATGAACAAGTCGCAAGAGGAGTGGGTGAGAAGAAAACAATTTTGAACGTGATTCTTCAGTGCAAAGCAAATTGTATCGTACACGTCCATAAGAGGAACTGTCTCCTGCAAGACATCATATAAGGAAAGGTTGAGGAAAAGAGGAGCTCTAGGAGAATAGAGGACTCAAATATTGGATGACTTGAAATAAAGAAGAAAATTTTTAAATCAAAAGGAAACAGAGGACAGAGTGCATTGGCGGTCTAAGTTCACTGACAAAAGGAATGGAAATGTCGTAAGACAGAACACCTAATAAAAACGATAACTTAAAATAAATGTTACAACAGAATCGTAAAACTTTCACACATAGTGTATTATATCGTGGATTTTCATAAACTACCCTTAGGTCTAAGTAATATTTGCTCAGAAAAAAATCTATCATCTTGACAATCACAGTAAAAACTCTTCATGCATACATTTTAAACACAATTTGTTCAAACTATTTTAAAAATAAATAGTACGGTGAAGGGTAAATAATTTCTCTTTTATCTTAATGTAGATACATTTACGAAAAACTCGTAAGATTTGTGAAACAAAACAATATACATTCTTACAGAAACACTCAACCAGTGCATAGATAAAATAATATACGATGTTAGAGAAACATTGAGAAAGGAATAGCATCTCTACCCACCAAAGAGCATATTTCATATTTCAAAGACCTGAATGAAAAATCATGTAGTTGGTTATAGCTTTGAAACTATATATTTCTAATAAAAAATTGTATAGTTAATAGTAATTTAACTTTACAATTATAGGAAATATGGTAATAAAGGAAATTTTCCTGCTAATGTAAAGTACTTTAAATATAATGTTCATGGTAAAAAGAGACTTGCCAATTTATTTATAATGTTAAACAGTGCTTGGATACGAAATTAAATCAAAAAGTGGGGTTATATCAAATCAATTTCTTTCTTTCTCTTTTTGCTTTACAATAAACTACCCTTACTTTTAGGGTTGGATATTTAATTTCAAGGTTTATTTGGAAGAACCTTATAGAAAAACCCCAGATACCAAGTTTTAGCCCGATCGGTAAAAATATTTTCGGCTCTAGGCCGAGATAACGACATACAAACAGATAATACGGTATCGAAAAAAACACTTTATCAGTTTCAAGGGGTCATGAAACGTCAACATTTATCAAATTATCGAATTCATTTTTTTTTTCTGATCACTACACTTTTATCTAAGAGGAGTTGAGAAAAAAAAATCAACCTTTCAAAAATAATATATTTGTAAATAATCCTTATATTTGTAATATTAAAAATATTTTATTATTTGTTGTGAAAATATTCCTAGATACCCAATTTTAACTAAATCTTAGAGGCCAATCCTGCTCATCCATAACACCCAAGCATAATAATTTGTACACATGTGTCTAGCCTGAACGGGTAGGAAAAGGCGGTGACAAAAAAAATATTAATTTATAACTTGAAAATAAACCATCACACGTATCGTATACGAGCTAATGTCTTTTACACGTGTAAGTCAAGACATTTAGGTTAAATGACATCTAAGAAGTAAAAGGTCTGCGCTTTCAAGTGTTACCTTCCCCTAAACCCCATCACCCTCTTCCCCTTCACGAGTTTTCATATTCTCACAGATACAGTCGCGCCCAGTAGCCGGAACGTTCTGAGATACGAAAGTTTTAAGGGATTTATTGAGCAACAAAATGACACAGGTGTACACCTTTCATATGTCAAGGATATCTAACGTTACGTTGTGGTGGTAGGAATTGGGGGTAAAATTCGGATTTAGAGAAGAAAAAGGGAGGGGTGGGGCGCATTCGCGTTTAGGTTGGCTTGTTCCGTTCCAGACGATAAATAAGATGAAGAACACCTTTGAGTGAAACTAACTTTTCATATATACACATATTACTTTACGTAAGTAATGCCATTAATCCACCAACCATGGAATTTAGGGGTGGGGATGATATAACGATCCTATTTTCACTTTAAATTTAATTTTTTTTTGTATCAGTTGAATAATTATTATAATTCGTTCTATAAGTCATAAAAAAAGTTACCCTAATCATGTACCTGGGTGATTCTATGAAAAAGGAAACATTAACTCCCTTTCGATTAGTAATAATAAATGTTTATAATAAGCATGTGTTATTGACCATTTATAATCAATAACATTAATTGAAAATTTTAAAATTATCAGTTTTCTCAACTACGTGGTGTGTCCCAAATCTAACCTATTGGGAAACTTTTGTTTAAAATTATAGTCCACTTTGAAAGAAATCAAATATATAAACGTAGAGGCATACCAATAGTAATAGCTTGATAATTACACAAATAAATTTTATTTTTGTATTTATTTTAAGACTATAAAAAATATATAATCTATGTCCTCGAAATGTTATCTCAACTTCATGGAATAAGTATTAGTTCATTTTACATCCAATAGAGTGAACTCTATGCAACAGTTGTGTGAGGAAAATGCAGATATTTCAGCCATTTTGTTTGTCTTGTAACATCGTAGTTGTTTGAATAGTTTTCATTGTGATTTTTTTTGAAAGAATAAGTATTGGCAGCGTATGCTCTTTTCTTCTCAACACCATAGTTTTAATTTTGCTTTAATTATATGCATGTTTTAACTACTTGTAGTTGAGAAAGGTTACTTATAAATTATTATAGATTTATCCACATAATCAAACTGATCTTGCCAAAACTTGGCCCAAGAACCTTGTTAAAACTAATATTTCTCAACTCCATGTCATGTTTTAAAAGGGAAAAAACCACAGAGTTGAAAGAAAACCATGGAGTTTATAGTGATAATAATAATAATAAATGCAAAAGACCAGACATTTGTTAAACATCCCAATTAAAACATATTTTTTTAAATTTTAATGAAAGTTAGTCCTGGATTTATTTCATAATTAGGTTAGGGCCACCAAGTAATTTTTTTAAATAGTGCAACAGTTTATTTGATAATGAATTTAAAATAAATATTTGAACACAGGTCTGCTTTGTGAATATTTGGTGTAGAGCTTTATTTTTAATATACCCTACGAGTATCACAAAATATCTCTAGAAAAAGGTTTTAAGTAAAATAATATAATTTTGTTTTATGTACTATGACTAAAAACAAAAAACTTACCAATAAAGAAAGACAATTAAGGTTAGAAAAGAAAAAAATACAAAGAAAGAAAACGCAGAGAAGCTATACGAAGTGATCCTTAAAAGTATTAAGAATTTAAAAGAAAATACATTTCTGAGCTTTCAGAGAAAGGGAAAAGTAAAAAAAAAAANAAAAAGAAAAAAAAAAAAAAATGTGGTGGGAATCTTCAAACAAACATTACCAGATAAATAAACAAACAAGAACCACAGAAAAATTAAAGTATGTTAATTATCCTTCAGCAAGCATTTCAGTACTTCATTGTAACTCTAATGATGGAAATGGAATTAAAGAAGAACCAGAAAGTTCTGGCTTAAAATCATTGGAAATATCCAGTACCAATATTCAAAGAATGAGAGGATGAAAAAAGGTTCACAAGGACAGAGCAAAAGCATACAGAACAATAAATAGGATGAAAAGCCAATTGATTAATATGACAAAAAAAATTTGGACGTTATAAAAAAGAGATACCAACGTTTAAAAGCGAAGAAAGAAACTATCAATCAAAACACCCCAAGAACTAAGTTCAGAAAATTGATAAAAAGATGCAATGTGTCAAGTGAGGTAAAAAAATATTGCTTTTTAGTGAAGTGGTTGAAACAAAACTCTGTTCAACTTTCAAAAAAATGAAAGTTGACAAATCCAAACAAATATTTACTAAGTTGGTAACAGGCAAAATTTTGAAAAAACACAGGCTATTAAAACAGTCCCGTTCGTTCTTGACATATAAAAGTTTTTCAAGCTGTGAACGTATGAAAAACAACATACATTATGAACGAAAATTGTATGTAAGATCTTGTATTCCTAAAAATGTTACTGATGATGTTCAAGATTTTCTTGAAAAAGATGAAAACAATAGAATGTTATCTGGAAAAAAGAACTCTTAACCAGAGGGAAAATAAAGAAACAAAAACGATGGCCAAATGATTCCATGAAGAGTTTGTATTTAAGATTTTTGGAGACTCACAGCTACAGAGCTAGTTATGCTTTGTTTCGCACACTTAGGCCATTTTGGGTTATTCCTCCAATAGTCGGCAACCGTGAGATATTTTATGTATTCTTCATGAAAATACAGAACTTTAATTTAAAAAAACTCAATTTTCTAGGTATTATTTTTACTAATAACACACAGGATATTTTCAAAGAAATATGCTGCGAAAGGTACAGTGAAAAATGTTTGTTACGAACCTGTTTTTTTATACAAAACCAAAGCGATCAATATTGCAGAATTTGATGGAGACAAAGAAGATATGTTTAAGAAATGGACATCAACAAGAGAAACCCGCATCACTCAACAAAACAAAGAAATGGTCTGCCAAATAACAAAGAAAGTTTACATAAAATGTATACAGAAAGAAATGATTGATACTTTTCTAAACAATTTGCCTAAGTTTATCCATCATTACTTTAATTTTGTTCACTAATATAAGAGCTTAGATGACTTGAAAGCAAATCTTAAAAGTACTGAGATATTTATACATGTTGACTTTTCAGAAAATTGGGTTTGTAAATATTCCAAAGAAGTACAGTAGCCTCATGGCTTCTTTGGTGCTGACTGACAGCTGACGGCTTTGAAGAGTTACCAGACCAAATTATGTATCCCTACGCCAAGCTATATGATCTGCAAAAACACGTGTTTAGCAGCTGTCACTTCTGATGGTCAAAATTTAGGTATATTCCTGAATGTTGACTGTCAGAAGTCAGCTGTGAGCTGTCAGTCAGCACCAAGGAAGCCATGGGGCTACTGTACAATCTGTCTGCTTTGGTGCATCTAAGCAGCAAGTCACCCTGCACACAGGTGTTATATATTCCATTCACGGTAGGAGTTGACTTCTGAAAGGCCTTTTTCCCTACCATAAATATACTATATAGTAGAATATTGGTAGGAAAAAAGACCTTTCAGAGAGTAATTCCTACCCTAAATGGAATATATATTACTTATGTGGAATTTCCAACAACATAAAAATTGATTCATTTTGCAGTTTGTCTGACTCATTAAACCATGGGCCATCAGCAATTTGTGCACATCTTCATCCTGTAATTGAAAGTGCTCTGAGTTTTCATACTTTTTTTTTATCAGATAGCCCAGCAACACAAAACAGAAGTAAGTAAATGTTTTATTTATTTGCAACACATCTCGCAAATTTTAAAATCAAATGTCAAACTTTGACTTGGAACTACAGTGAAGCTAGCCACGGCAAAGGTGACCCAAATGTAATTGGTGGTGTCATTAGACGAACCACGGACAGACTTGTTGCTCAAGGTGAGGACATACCTAGTTGTACAGCACTGGTTGACAAATTAAAAAAAAACAACTCCTGTGTCAATATATACACAATAAAAATTGAAAACATTGAAGATGTCTTCTGCCTGTGAAAGTTTTGCCATTTGTAGCCACCATGAAAGTACACCAAGCTACCTGGAACAGTTTATCACCAAAAATAATCAACTTTCGAACACTTAGCTGTTTCCACTGTACACCTGGCCTTAAGTGCAAACATTACAACCTGCAAGAACTAGATTTTTAAAGTTTGTAGAGTTTGCTTTGTCACAAGTTAATTCAAATGTAATAAAACTTATAATTTGAATCAAATGTATAAACTATTCATTTTAATACTATAATCATTAAAACACTTCATAGTAATTACAAATAATACTTTTTGTATTTATTTATATTAATTATTTGCTAGTATTCTCATCTCCATGTTTGTTATTTCAACTCCATGGGAGGTGTAAAATCAAAATTTCAATATTCTATGGGGATTAAACTTTTCAACTCTGCTATTGTTTTCATATTAATTTATAATTTAAGATGTAATAGCAGTAATTTTTTCAATAAATTTCATTGTCGTTTTTTTACATTCATTTCGAAACTCTTATTATTTACCATTTCTGTAAAGTGACCCACCTATGAATTGCAGCAAAAGTTGATTTTAAATTTTCTGAATAATACAGTAAACTTTTTCTTTTACGTTATTAAGGGTGTCACATTTGTTCAAATAATTGAAAATGGGGGGTTGCGTGCCCCCCTTGTCCCTCCCTCTAACGATGCCCGTAGTGATAGGGATCCGTTGGAAAGACATGACGAAGAAGTTCATTAAATGCGAGAAGGTTTTTGCCTTTATCTTTTTTATAATTTATTCTTCATCTCTCTCTCTCTCTCTCATACAACCAGTTCTCTTGAACAGCTTTTTTTTACTTTCTCATTTTTCTCAGGAGAAAGTTTAGTAAAATCGCGATTATTTTGTCCTTGATCTTACAATGAATCTTTATGTTTCATGTGCCCCCTCCTATCCCCCCCGAAACCCAAAAAATGAGTTTTACCATTTCTGTCTGCTCTTGGAGCTACAGCTGAAACTGTTTGATGGATTTTGTCCAAACTTGAAAATTAGGTCTTATAATATTTTTACTCTCTCGCTATCTTACAGGTAGAGAAATTATTGTGATCGTCAAAAAAATCGAACTCGAGATTTTGATGAATCTCGACGTTTCATGACCCTTCGAATCCGAAAAATTGGTTTTTGAATTTCCTTCTCTGTTTGTCTGTCTGTACCTCCAACTAGAGCCTAAACTATTTTACCTATCGGGCTAAAGCTTGGTATCTAGGGTTTTCATAGGGTTGTCCCGAGGCTTTTTGGAATTGGATGGCTAACCCTAAAATTAAGGATAGTTTACTGAAGGGCAAAAAGAGATAAAGTCAACTTTCCCAAAATCGGCTTTAAAAATTTTGATTAAATTTCATTTTTAAACATTTATAAATATTTCAAACAAAATGGCTACTCTCAATACTTCGGCAAAATGACTTTAAGGGCTCCGGTATGATGTGTAAATTCTCATTTTGTATCATATCTCCGAAACTAGTTGAGAAATGAAATTACTTATCATTACAAATATGTTTATCTATTTTTAATACAAATATTTTAAACGAAGCATATTTTTATAAAACCAATAACTTTCAAGTTATACGCAAATATATATATTTTTTAACTTTTCGAACACTAAAGGTAAGGTATTGTGACCGTAAAAAAAACACTAACCTGAAATTTTGATGAACGTCGATGTCTCATGACCCCCCGAACCTTAAAAAGTGATCTTTGCAATGCCGTCTGTCTGTTTGTCTGTTTAAACTTAAAATTAAGAGTAGTTTAAAAAGGGCGAAAAGAGAAAAAATCAATTTTCTCAAAATCGGCTCAAACGATTTTAATTAAAATTCGTATCTAGGTATTGATTAAGATTATAAATAAACTTACTATTTTCAATTTTCCGTGATAATAAATTTAATGGTACTTTACAGAAGCTGAAATTTACGTATCTCCGCAGCGATTAGAGATGCTAAATAACTTATCATTGCAAAATTCTAGTACTATTAAAATTAAAAAACTTTTATGTTATGAAATATATTTTTATAAAACCAACAGTTTCTTATATATTGGCAAATATATTAATACCATTTTTTGAGCTTTAGTTGTAAAGATATACTACTAGAGTTTTAACGCAATAATTCTCCAATGTCATAGCGTAATTAAATATAGGTAGGTCTCTAAAAGTTTATGTTGTTTTTCTTTAAACCTCTTAGGAGAAATGTCTGTACAACAATTATCTATCTCCTTCATTTTAGACTCAATAGTCAATATTTTATTTTTTATTGGTCAACATTTATCAATGAGGAATTTAATAGCAATGCGATGACATGGAGATGTGCAACACCTAATAAAATGTCAACAATTTTAACCGGAAGTCGTAATTTTAATACAAAGTTTTGACCTTTGTGGACCCAATTTTGATCTTTTTTTATCGGTCCAAACATACAATTGAGGACATTAATTCTTCAAAAATTAAATTATACAATGGTTTGCTAGTGTATATTATTTTGATTCACTTATTTTATGAATTTTGAGTAGATATTTATATTTTTAAACAATAGAGCGAGAAAGTACGTGTGGAGCTTTTTTTTTTAAATTTGATTCTAAACTCAAATTATGGGAAGTTTACTGTCAAATGATTTTTGAAATGTCAAAAAATTTTCGAAATGGTTTTAAAGTTTTTGTTCAAAGTATGTATCTAAGAATTGTGTATTGTACATAATAAATAATAATAGGATTTATGGTGTTTTTTTTCGGATCTAACTTTACATATAAGCCGACACTTATCTTTCCTCCATTTTTATAGCGAGCAATCCCGCATGGTGTTGCCCGTGACCCACTGTGGTATTATAGTTATATAACCCCCTACCCCACCCCCCAGCCACGGTGCTCGATTTCAAATGGAAACTCTATCTCTGAAACGTAATTCTAAACCAGATTTTAAAATATTTTCTCCAAAATGTTGTTAAAAATAGCCTAATTAAAAAGCTAAATAAAAATTTAAAAATCTGGCTTTGAGATTCATTCGGACCCCCTTCCGTTCACCAAAGTTAAAAAAAATCAGATTTCTGCTTCCCTTAGATTTGACTAGGCATCGCGCACACACAGACAAGCACTTCCTTTTATTATTATAGATCCCAAGTTCGACTAAGCAAGTACTTGTTTTGTTTCTTCTAATCTCTTCTCTTCTTTTCATTCCTCTTCTTCTTATCGCCCTTTCCCTATGTGACATCGACTCTAAACAGGAGGGTTATTGTTGCGATCCTCTATTATCAGCAAGGAAAACCTATCAAAGTGTCCGGAGATTCTATCGGACCGTCTTTACACTACTCTTTAGCCTCTGAGCTTCTTTGTGTGATAACAAGAGTCTGGTAAAGACGGAGGACAATAGACCGTTCAAACCAAAAGAGATATTTTCGAATAACGAAGGGTGGGGGTGGAGGGAGTGGCTATTCAATGTAAGTACTAGATCTAAGGAATCTGTGTGATCCTTCTCGAACAGCTAAAAGATTTAAAAGGAAAAAAAAACACTTCAAGTGTTATGTGATGTCCGGGCCGGACGTTTGGAGGGGGAAGGAGACTGGGGGATGATTTCTGACCTTATCAGATACGAAGTAAAATACATTCAAGATAATTGGCTCTCATGGGGTTGTGTCTGGTTTTAACAGGGAGGAACAGGTTGGAGGAATACGTAAACCTTACAATGCATCCATCGTATTTAATAAAATAAACCCAGTCTCAATGGTCACATTGTCGCATGGTCTAAGGAGGTCGCCAAAGTGTCTCTCTCTTGTTGGCTCTCAATACTGTACCGACAATATTAGGATTGAATACTTAATAATATGTTATTTTACTTTTGGCGTCCGGGTGTCTCAGCGGCGATGAGAGAAAGAGCAATCCCGAACTACAGTAGCCTCGTGGCTCTTTTGGTGCTGACTGACAGCTGACGGCTTTGAAAAGTTACCAGACCAAATTAGGTATCCCTACGCCGAACCATATGATCTGAAAAAAACATGTGTTTAGTAGCTGTCACGCCTTACAATCATAATTTAGGCATATGCCTAAAGGTTGACTGTCAGCTGTCAGTCAGCACCAAAGAAGCCACGGGGCTACTGTATGTTTGAACGCACCCGAATATTACTCCTTCTCTTGTCTACTAGAGTATTTATTTGCCGGTTCAAGATAAATTTGTATAAACACGTAATTTTTTCTTCACGTCTAAAACGTATACAACATTTAAAAATACGTATTTATTTATTATTTAATTTCTTAAATATAAATCTTTATTTGTAATTTGTTCTCTTCAAAAAATTGTTTACTTTTCATGAGCCGGTGGGTCGCAAAAAATTGTATGGTGGGCTGCAGGTGGCCCGTGAGCGGCGGGCTCTAATATACTGGACTTCCGATGATGGGGAGATAGAGGCTTGAATCCCGGGAAAATGTACTGAGGGTGTTTTTGTTTTGTTTTTTCTAAATGGATACACCACTTTCCATCCACACAAATGTGAATCAATTCCTCTACATTCAACCTTTCTCTTCCCTAACATATCTGCGTGATAAGTACATATGCGCGCAGCCTGGACGGCTAGTAAGACACACTGCAAAAAATATATATATATATATATAATAAAATGTTTTCTTAACAAAATTTAAACACTTTTATTTTTAGAAATAATTCTTTACTGTCCGATACCTTAGCTCGATTTCTAACGTGTCTGCCCTCTGAGCCTGTGAGCGATTTCATTTCCAGGTGGGGACGAATTTTTTATTATTGGTGAAATATTTGGACACAGAATCCAGTTCGTTCGCCTGTATGTAGATTTTAGACTAGCTATTAGCCGCTCTGTGGGCCCAGAGCTTAATTTACCAACCCCTGGTGACCGATGGGATGATTCCTCTTAGGGGACAACTACGATACCAACCGGGAATCAAGCCTGGAACCTCCAGGATAGTATCCAGGTGCACTGACCACTACACCACGGTGTCGGCTAGAAAAGTATAGACCTACGAAAGGTACAGGGTAAAAAGTCCAGTTTTAACTCAAATTGACAGGTGGTGTTAATACAAATGATATAAATTGGTGTTAAAATAAAGTGTATTTTTTTAACACCTCGTCTTGCTATCTATTCGGGTTGTATATGCTAACTACGCTAATATGTTAGGGACAGAAAGGGATCGTTTTAAAGGTAATATACCCGTATTTGCATGGAATGAGATTTGTAAATAATCTAGGATAAAACACCTTCAATAGACCCGACCGGGATTCGATTCTCAATCTCCCCGTCATGAGTGGTCCAGTCCAACACGAGAGTGAGGCCTTAGACCATTCCACCACAGAAGCTGGTATATTATGGTTAAAAGTGGTGTCATATTTAAATTAATTTTACAATATAGTATATGCTTGCCGATGGGGTTATAGGGTTGGAAATATAATAGTTGTTGTCTATGGAAAATGAGTAATGGGACTTTCCCCCATTTTTAGCGTCTACCTTTAATTTATTTATACACATTTTTAATTAGAATCTTGTTTAGAATTCTTATACCGTTTAATGGTTGCGCAAATCGACAAAGAGAAAGTATATAGGTGAACTACATTGCAAATCGCGTGTGTGTAAACTACCCTTAAGACAATTGGCCAGGATTAGAACCCTGACCTCTCTGCCAATATATGACAAGAGTTTTTGGTTATTATGACGTGTTTAATTAATTATTATGTTGCTGTTTATCAGCAAAGTCTTGTGGCCATAAAGTTTGTTTGAAATTTTGTAACAATTATAATTCTACATATTAAATTAAATATTTTGTCATAGTGCTCTCTACGAACCAAAGAAAAAAAAGAAAATTTGACAAATTCTCGCCGTAGTCAAATATTGGTTTAATCTTCCTTAAACCACCCATAGTCACAAATACTTCTCTAATAATCTTCAAATTGAGACTAAGGGATATTGTAGAACTGATATTTTATTAGTCTCCAGTAACACACATACACGCACGCAAGGACATAAACACAATTCCTCCTTCTTTTCATTAAATTGATTATCCATAAAGTTTTCCATTTGTTCTTTTCCCCCCTTCTTCTTAGAGCAAGTTTGTAATTGAGGAGAATCTATGCGTTTCAAAACGCGCTACACCACATAAGAAGGAACCTTAACGCCAGGTGTAGAATATCACAACTAATTATTCTATAGAATAAAATGTTTTATATTAGTTATTATTAAACTGTTGTTTAGTGATAAAATATATTTGAAATATGACGTAAAAATAGATTACAAGATACTATATAAGTTTTGCACGGCGTAAATAATTGATATTAGAATGATGTAGATTTACTGGAGATAATGTTCTTTATGTTGTCACGGCATCGTTTAACAAGCGCATTGATCCATTGCGATACCAAGCTTTACCAACATCCCAGGGGAGATTAAATGTAGCAAAAAAGTAAAATAAAAAAAAAAGATTGAGGGGAGGGGACCAAATGAATGGTAATGTATGCAGTATAATTAACTTTAGTAGTCTAATGGGGCAATTGAAATGTAGAGTGGGATTCTCTTAGATTATTTATTCCTGTTGAACATATGCTATTATTCTCGTTTTTTTAAAGTGGTTAAAATACTATTTCTCAAGTGATAAAATACTTTAATGATGTAAAGAGGACCTGTTATAATATTATGTAATCATATTCAGGTAGTGTACATCAATACATATTAATTTTGTGTATGTATACGTGGGTTTCATTTAATATATCAGGTGAACTGGCGGTCTAGGG
>CABFOW010000716.1:13521-40684 GCA_902141385.1 Timema californicum | reverse complement strand
CCCACGTTAAACTGTAGGTCCTCCATTTCATCTCACAATCACCCTATCATTACACATTAGCGTAAGTGCGTACAACCCGAACGGGTAGTAAGACGCGGTGCTAATAATAATAATAATTTAATATATCCTAATAGTTAAATATATCTCAGGTTCCTTATGTTACGCGCTGAATTTTACTTCGAACGAACAGAACAAGCTAAACACCCCGAACTAGCTCGAACAAATGATACGTCCGAATACTCTGAGAATTCGAACTGTTAGCTGGTGCTCGACTTATTCACGCCAATTTTGCCACAAACAGGACAACTGAAGCTCAGTCTCAAAATGGATTTGATAGTGGCAGCAGATTCTTTCTTTGTGCCGTGTGCATTGACTAAAAAGAATAAAAAAGAGGGACAGGACAATGTGGATAAGGCGGCTGTTTTGTAGGTGGCAAAATACAGAACTTTTAAGGGGACTGAACGAAGGACATTTCCGAAATTTCACCCGAATGTCATCTCAAGACTTTTATATTTTGGTTAACCTTGTCGGCCATAAAATGGCGAAGAAGGACACAAAGTTCCGTTAATTAATACCAGTGGAAGATCGCTTGGCTCTGACGTTAGGTTTTTTTTTTAACAACTGAGGACTAATTTGCAAGCTCGCAGTATCTGGTCAAGATTTCAAAACAACTTATTTGTGTTATAGTTATGGAAACTTGTGTAACATTCAACGAAGCACTCAAACATTGCATCACACGCATCGTGTTTATTTTAATTTTATTGTAATAAAAGTCAATTTTGAGGGTTCCACAGCACCGGGTGTTTGTCATAGATATCAATTAAATTAAAACATTCTTCTGCGGCCCATTCCATCTAAGCAAACACTCAGAACTGTCAGAACAGGTGCGAAAACACGTATTCACTGAGCACAGGCGAACAACTTTCTTACTTTGAGCATTCCCTAAAAGCCGACAATTGTTCGATAGGGTTCGGCTTGTTTGGTTCCGTTCGGCACGTGTTCTTGGACAGGTATTCACTAGATCATTTTACTCCAAACGAACAGAACGAACCGAATGCGTATGAACGAATGCTCAAGTTAATACGCACCTTTAGACTAGACTGCTGGTAAGGGTGATATAAAGGTTCGAATCTCGGTCAGGTGTACTGAGGATGGTTTCCAAAAATGTTTTCCATTCTATCTCTACGCAAATATCGGATATAATTCATCTAAATATAACCGTTCTAATCGCTAAGACCAATAGCGTGATTAGTACGTAAGCGAATAACCCGAACGGTAGTAAGACACGGTGCTGATAATAATAATAATTCAAATAAGTTACTACACAGTCCATACATAGACCAACAAACAAGGAGCTGTGCGCTTCACAGTGCCAGTGACGTGGTATTTGCCTGTTGGGCGCATGCGCACATTGGAGGGGGTGGGAGGAAGGCGGGACTGTCAGGTAGAGAGAGCACTGTTACTCTCGCAGTGCCGGCTCTGGCGTGATGGTAGAAGGAAGTTTCTTTTTACTCAGCGTGTGTTGTGCTTAAAAACCATGTACCATATTCTTTAATGTGATAAAGTGTATAAGAGTGTAGAATTAAATTATTATTATTCTTCCAGCTTTTCTATTTGATTAATTTTTTTCAGTTCTTTTACTAAACAGAAAGACTAAATGCGCTTACAGTACTGTCAATGGAGAAAAATTTCCTCAATTGCCATCCAGAGATCAAGGAGAAAATTATTGAACTTTTTGCGCAAAACAAAAAGAATGGGATTTATTTTTAAATGAATAGATCATGCTTGAACTGTAACAATTTAAGTTAGAGTAAGTAAATAAAATTCTTATTTTGTTAAGATTTTATCAAGTTCCTGAATAAATTATCTTTTTATACATGTTTTTTTCCTTTCACACACTTTTAAAACAAAGGCTAAATATTTTCTGGAGCAGCACCGTCATTAATTTTAGTTACGACCCGCCATTGGTTCGGAGTAGACTAAACTAGGTATGTAAACTAGTGTTGTGGCAAATTCTGTTCATGATTCCCGTTCAGTGATCACGAACAGGAAACTGTACGAGAATCACGAACGTACGAATGTGAATGTAGGTGCTTTGTCAGGAAAGGGAATAGTAAGACGGGGAAACCTCCCAAGTAATCACGTACGTTTATAGTCGCCATCAATCCCGAAAGTGTATTTGGGTCTTTAGAGTTCAAACAGTAGAAAGTAGTGCAGTGTGTTTGTTGCGGGGTGGTGGGGTGGAGGGGGAGGGGGGCTGCTTTGTGCGGCTGCGCGACGAGAGCATCCCTGCCGCGCGAGTGGTCGCCTAACTTGGAAGCGTCAGTTTTTAAATTGAATGGGCCCGTTTTCTCAGCTGATCACACTACTAAGGACGGCGCCAAGACTGACGTTTTGGTTGCTGCGTCACAAACGCTACGACCACCAGGTCTCTGGTGTATTGCATTGTTTCATATTAGAGGGGTTAGACCAGTGACACGGATGCCGCGACAGATTTGAAAACTTTGATGTGAGCGTTTCTTGGGCGTAGTGTGACCCTTTTCATCTGAAACAATGCAATACACTAGAGCGAACTAGTCGCGATATTTCTGTCGCAGAAACCAAAACGTCAGTCTGTCACCGGCCTTAGTTCTTATAGAGTTACTTGAGTCTAAAGATTCTTATTTGTAAACAGAATGTCGTTTACACAAGCTGAGACAATGGTGAGTAAATACATATTGTCAATAATGGTTTATGGGAAGGATATTTAAGAGAATGTGAATTAAATGTATTAAACTTTTCTTGTGATGGCTTAAAACATTTTAGCCTATTACACCTATTTGTATAGAAATTAATCTCATTTAAATTTAATACTCAGAAGCTCTGCCCACTTTAATAAAAGAATACCGATATTTATTCCATTTTAGATTGTGGACAGTTATTTTCATTAAATAACTACAAAAATTAAAATTCAATTTGTCAAGAATTAATATCTGGACACGAAAATCAAACCCCTATTCAAGTGATCATTTGTCACCTAATTTAATTGTTTTCCTGTACCAGGAATTATCTATTTGTCTATCTGTATTTCTACATACCTATTTACTATTTTGAGCATTCAACGTTCTGTTAACAATCAATTACAGTATTATATCATTAATATAGTGCCGTAGTTCACAGAACACACCTACATAACATGAATGCTTTACAGTACTGTCTACTTCATTTCTAGGCTATGATGCGTCTCTTTCCTGATTTACCCTTAGTACTCGTGCTACGATGCTGATTGGTAACTGATACATCCAACTGGTATAGTCACTTTATATGACACTGTAAAATTACTTGTGTCGGAACCTACGTAGATCGTTTCTAATGGTACTGTGTTCAAGAAATTATAGTAAATATTCATTGAACGGTTTGGTTTTGGAATATATGTTTATTATACGAAGAACAGTGATAAAATAGTCCGTAGTGTTGAAATTAATACATACTATTTATTTTCTTCTTCTTCTTCTTCTTCTTATTATTATTATTATTATTATTATTATTATTAGCACCACGTCTTACTACCCGTTCGGGTTATACGCTTTAAGTACTAATTACGCTAATTGATTGGGAATTGGAAAGGTTAGAGGAAGTGAAACCGCATTTGCGTGGTGGGAGAGTGGAAAACCATCTAAGAAAAACAAACCCCAGTCCACCCGACCGAGATTCGAAACTCGATCTCCCCGCCCTCATAAGTCGAGCTCAACACGACTAGCGCGTTAGCCAACTACGCCACCGAGGCGGGTCATATTATTTATCATGTTGTATTTATAATGCATGTATGACGAATGAACGTGATTTACACATTTCTAAATTGGAGGTGTAAGTGAACGTAACCAACAAAGGGCTAGTGAAAGAATGACCGAATGATCCACGCTGATAGCAATGTGCTGACTTCTTCTTATCTTTCACACCAAACGTAAGCGATCTTCCGATTACGGAGAAGAAATAGATGTTATTGGAATAGAGAGTACCAGTAATGTGTGGATGTGTGTGCGAGGCAAGGCGCATTTGCACGCCTCCGTTGAGAATCTTGATTGGTGACGAAGTACTGTGACGTAGCAAACCGGAATGAAAGCTAATTCGTTCTTTCCCCCTCTTTCTTTGTTTGAGAGTAACATGTCACATTGATTATATATCTACATACGTAACAATTTAAATTTAATTTTGTATAGGTATTGAGGGAAATCTAGCATAAGTTTTTTTTAAAACAAAATTAAAACGAGAGTCAGCAATTACTTATACGAAATCTCTCTCCTTAAACCTTTGACAAAGGCATCAATCTCTCTTCGACTGGGTTAAGGTTCGAAAATTGTCTGAGTGAACTGATTTAAAAAATATATAAATGGTTTTCCACATTATATCAAGGTGACCTGGCGGTCTAGGGGTAAGGTGTTGGGCTTCTGTGCTGGCGGCCGGGGTTCAATCCTCGGTCCCGGTACAGATTTATCTGATTACCAAACTCTTCCTTCACCTCTGACAAGACATCTTGTGAATGTGGGGAATTCCAGGCCTCCACCATGGTTCGGATTCCACGTTAAACTGTAGGTCCTTCATTTCATCTGACAATCACCCTACCATTACACATTAGCGTAAGTGCGTATAACCCGAACGGGTAATAAGACGCGGTGCTAATAATAATACATTATATCCACGAAAATGTAGTCATATATAAATGGGCTAGGATTATAAAGGTTTGAAAAAAATATTAAGGATAGCACCCTTATATCCGTGAGCATAATCGATATTTTAAGGAGTTTAAATAATATAGATTTTTTTTATTAGAATGAGAATTTATTTCAGAGCTCTTATACTGATTGGTTATTGGTGGTTTTGCTCCTATTATAATTACAGGACAAACTCAATTGAATGTATGCATGCCATTATAAGTGAACTGTAAAATAAAATGCTAATATTTAGTTATTATTTATATTCCCTCTAATGTTAATCATTTTCTAGTAAGACTCGGTTTAGAATTCAAGATTTTGAACTCATGGGTAGAATATTCAAGATTTGGGAATAATGGGTAGAAAGTAGATTCCGGTTCGTAAAATAGTAAATTCGACCCAATTAGTCTTAACCTATATATACGTGTAATCTTATAAATTTTATTATTAATGTTTCATTTGAAATCCATGATAATTTTAACAGACAACTAACATTATATATATGAACGACTAGCGCGTTAGCCAACTACGCCACCGAGCACTTCTAATAAAATAGAAAACATACACACATCATTTTAAATACAGTAACAAGACACACCCGCTTCAGTGGACTAGACTTTCGAAAACGAGGATATCGGGGTTCAATCTCGGTCGGGTGCACTGAGAGTGGTTATTCCTAAATGGTTTTCCACGAATATGCGAATGTATCTACTCTAATTTAATCCTTCCTAATCCCTAGCCCATTAACATAATTAGTACATATGCGTATAACCTGTACAGTGTACAGGTACAGTAGCTCCCAGGCTTCTTTGGTGCTGACTGACAGCTCACTAGTTGACTTCTGACAGTCAACATTTTGGTATATACCTAAATTTTGACTGTCAGAAGTGACAGCTGCTAAACACATGTTTTTTGAAAATCATATGGTTCAGCGTAGGGATATATAATACGGTCTGGTGACTTTTCAAAGTCTTAAGCTGTCAGTCGGCACCAAACAAACCATGGGGCTACTGTAGTAAGACTTGGCGCTAAAAAAAATATTAAAATTAACAAGACAGTTTGGGTGACCTGGCGGTCTAGGGGTAAGGTGTCCGACTTCTGTGCTGGGGGTCCGGGGTTCAATCCTCGTTCCCGGCACATATTTATCTGATTACCAAACCCTTCCTTCACCTCTGACAACACATCTTGTGAATGTGGGGAATGCCAGGCCTCCACCATGGTTCGGATTCCACGTTAAACTGTAGGTCCTCCATTTCGTCTCACAATCACCCTACCATTACACATTAGCGTAAGTACGTATAACCCGAACGGGTAGTAAGACGCGGTGCTAATAATAATAATAATAATAATAATAATAATAATAATAATAATAATAAAACATGACAGTTTCATAGTTAAAAAAATCACAAATTTGTGAACCTCATATTGCATTACTTTTTAGAGTTTTCAGAGGGGAAAAAATCAGGGGATTGTTTGATTATATACAGGATTTACCTAACTTGTATGACCCCCTTAAATGGTGGATAGGAGAAACAGAAACAATTAAAAATCATAATATAGACATGTGTCCTATTAGACCTTGGATCCTGAGCTATAGTCTTGTTTGCATTCCAGTAATGTGGAGCTGTGAAAGTGGTCAAAATGGCCCCATTAAGTTTGTATGCAAGATTTTAATCGTCGTGCCATTGAATGCCGTACTTTAAAACAAACCCAGCTATATATCAGATTCATTGGCAGCCTTCTTGTATGCATTGACTAAGTATATCAATGCTGGCAATGGATGTAGAGTAAAAAAAATTGTTTCAAGTGGCCCCACAAATAAAAATATAATTGGTTTAAGTCTGGGAAACGCACAGGAGAGCCAGTAATTCATGCACGATCTATCCATTTGTTAGAAAATCGTTCGTTCAAGAAAACATATCTGTCTGTAGCTCCTAAATAAGGTCAAATAGGACATATGTTTAAACGAGCTTTTTTTTAAAAATAGATTTGTGTCTCCAGACCGTTGAAGGGAGTCCCCTATGGTACGGTAAATCCTGTATTGTAAACTAATTATTTAAGTTAACATTAGAATCAAAAATACAACGTGAAAACAAAAAAATAATATTCTGTAAAGTCTTTAGGGAATGCCAGGCCTCCACCGTGGTTCGGATTCCACGTTAAACTGTAGGTCCTCCATTTCATCTCACAATCACCCTACCATTACACATTAGCGTAAGTGCGTAGAACCCGAATGGGTAGTAAGACGCGGTGCTAATAATAATAATAATAATAATAATAATAATAATAATAATAATGTAAAGTGTTTAGTGTATTTATCTCTATTTTAAATTTATTTACCTAAAATATTTTTAAATAATCTATAAGTGAGACATAGATAAATATTTCAAGGTAAATTAAAATGTTAATGATTACCATAGCTGTTCTTGAAAAAGAATTTAAATCTATATTACAATTTTTCTATTTCTTTTTCGTGTTGTAAAAAAAACACGCTGTATAAGATAAGGGCTGTCGTTTAACGCCATAACGAGACCAACAGGAAATTAAGGCGGAAAGCAAGAACGGAATTCCCTCGTTCTACAGGCTCCTAACGTCCTTAAAACGTTTAGTAGAACCCCTTATTGTGAGGGGTAACGCCAAGAGGTAATCATGACAGGTGGGCTGCTGGCACCCTGTTTTTTGGGGAAGAGGGTAATGTGTTGTTGCCTTGATGTTAGGCCTAATGGTTTCATCACAGTATGCTCTTATCAGATGCTTATAGTACTCGCCACAGTTAATGGACTTTCAAAGAGGGTGAATCAGAGGCATGTACGCTTCTCAGAGCCATACCGTGAGTTCAAAATTTGGGCTGCTCGATACAATATCCTTTCCCCCATCCCGTATCCCTTTTCAAAAGAATGTAGGCCTACTATTTTTTGGTAGTGACAGCTTCTATAGCACTGCGTCTTACAGACCGTTTGGGTTGTTTGCATTTGTTAAAAATATTCTAAAGTGTTAGGGATAGGGAAGGTTGAATTTAGAGGGAATGTACCCATATTTTCGTGGAGGGAGAGCAGAAAACACATTTAGTATAAACCACCCTCACTACAGACGACCAGGATTTGAACCATGATCTCCTTGTCATCGGCCATTTAGATCATTACAATATAAATTTGAGGTGCTAAGAGTCCAAATCACAGCCAATTAAACAGGAAATTGATTACACTTGAACTAGAAAACCAAATGAAGTGTTAAAATAAATATTAGTAACAAGGAGACACCATTCTTGTGTTTAAATACTTTTTTTTCCCAAAGAATCTTAACTCAAGCCAAGGGTTGATCAGAACTGAGACTTTTGACACCTAGGCTCACTAGGCAGCGTGTCTTCCTACAAAGCTAAGGGTTTCGGGTTGGATTCCCGGCTTGACCTAAAAACATATAATTGATGAAATGTGGGTTTCCCCTTTAACATTGACGAATTAACGGCTGGTCCGGGTGTTATGTTTTTTTCTATATTTAGGCTAATATATAGGTCATGTGCTAGTACATTCTGTCAGCCCAGAGGGTGCACGTTAAATACAATATATATAAACCTGAGATTGCACCTAGATAGTTAAGAATCCCCCCTATGTTTATAACCTGAACCGTTAGTAAAACGTGGCGCTAAAATAAATTATACGGTGCCCCGCATAGAATTTCACCCTCCTTTATCTTAAAATAGATATTTACAAAAATCTCATAAGATTATATTAAATTAAATAATAGTTATACATGATTGAAGAAACATTACACCAAATATCATAAATTAAATAATATACACTCTTACTTGCATAATCTATGGCATTAGGAACTAGGAAAACTATTATAGAATAATTGAGCAAAGAGAAACATTTTTGTACACCAAAGAACATAAGAATCAAATTAATTATTTTCAAAGACCTGAATTAAAAAGTATATTGGCTTATACCCGAGGCATTATTTGTTATATAAAAGTATATTTCAAATAAAATATTTTTATCTTTAATAGTACTACAACTTTATAAAGATAAGCTATTTTGTATCTCAAATGGTTTTGGAGAATCTATCAAAATCAGTAGTCTTGGCTTAGTCTTAGTAATCACGAAAGAATAAGAATAGCCATTTTGTTTATAACAATAAAATATAATGTCTAGATATAACATTTAATCAAAATTTGTAAAAGCGAATTTAGAACATATGTTTTTCTCTTTTTGCCATTTAGTAAGCTACCCTAAATTTTAGGGTTGGATATCTAATTCCAAAAACCCTAGGGAGGAACTTATGATAACCCCAGATACCAAGTTTTTGTCCAATCGTTTAAGTATTTTTGGCTATATCCCGAAAACAACGTTTTTGGTATCAAGGGGTCATGAAATGTCGACATTTATCAAAATCTCCAGTTCGATATTTTTGACAATCACTCTCCGAGTTGATGAGAAAAAGTAAGAATAGAATCCCTTGTACGACATAATTATGATTTCACAACACCTTAGGAATTAGTAACTTTGACCAAATTGGTATGCGAAATGGCAAAACTACAAGAGATGGTCAGTTGGTTTATTGAGAACGGTTTGGAGTTGATGATAAAGTAAAATAATGGTTTATTATTATTATTATTATTATTATTATTATTATCACCGCGTCTTACTACCCGTTCGGGTTATACGCACTTACGCTAATGTTCGCTAATGTGTAATGGTAGGATGATTGTGAGACGAAATGGAGGACCTACAGTTTAACGTGGAATCCGGACCACGGTGGAGGCTTGGCATTCCCCACATTCACAAGATGTCTTGTCAGATGTTAAGGAAGGGTTTGGTAATCAGATAAATCTTTGCCGCTACCGAGGATTGAACCCCAGCCGCCAGCACAGAAGTCTGGCACCTTACCCCTAGGCTGCCAGGTCACCGACCAAAATATAATTGTTATAATTGTTACAAAAGAAGGGTATGAGCAAGAAAAAAGGGGGGTAAAGTACAATTTTAAATTAAATAGATTAAGTACTGCCATCTGTTATAGAATCGTGAAACCTTTCTAAAGCACATTAGATTATGGATAAAAGAGGTTTCTGTAATATCTTAATTAATTGAAAAATAATATTGCCGGGATCATTATGAGGTATTTGTCCTGGAAAATGTGTGTAGTGTGAGGTTCCCCCCCCCCCTTTCCCCTGAACCCTTTTATTAATATATATATTTTACCATGTCGTATTACCCGTTCGGGCTATACGCTTAAATACTAGTTAAGCTAATGGTTTTTAGGATTAAGAAGGCTATATTTAGGTGAAGTGTATCCGCACTTGCATTAAGAGATAGTGGAAAATCATTTTTGAAAAACCACACTCAGTATCTCCAACCGATATTAGAACCTCAATCTCCCCATAATTTGCAATCTAGTATAATACGAGAGTAGCACCTTAGACCATGCAGCCACTGAAGTGGATTTTAAAGTATGATTTAGCTCACTAATTATTGATGGAAAAGTTAATATAATGTTCATCTTTTGGAGTGTCATGCCTTAATTTTCTACAATCTAAAATTGTAGACAAACTATCTTCTGATACTAAAAGAAAACTTTTTTCTAAAGTTTGTGTTACGTAAAACCTTTTGAGATGGTGATATTTTTTTTCCTTTTCCAAGCATAACACTTTCACTTATTTTCCATTTTCTCATTATTCCCCCCCTAGCTTTACTCAGTCCTATTAACATTAAATATGAAAAATACCGGGCTATAAATGTGCCCCAACAAAAGTGGGGCTGGGTAAAAGCTCGCAAACAGTTTTACACTAAGCTGAACGGGACTACTTGGGGACTTAAAAACAATTTTCTCCACCCCTTTCTTTTTTGGGCTTACAAGGCCTCCTTCAGAAACCTCTCCATATTTTGAAAGGAGTAGTGGCATAAATTATGCAGGCAAGGCATTCACAAAGAATCACTAAACATTTAATGTCAATTAAAGCTATTTTTGAAACGTACAAGAAAGTTTATCTAAGAGAGTGAACCATTTAATTAAAATACGTCTTCATAAAATATTTTACTTTGTTTGAATTCTTGGATTGGATGACTAGATCTTGACGTGTCCTAAACATTTTAAAAGCATTTTATACCTTTTACCATTTTCAAGTAGTTAATTAATTTTCAGAAATAACACCACATTTAACAATATTTATTAAATTAGTCAATATAAGATACTATATCAAAATAATCTAAGTATTTTAATACCCTTTATATATTTGTGTAAAACATCTTTCCTATACAAAATAATTTTATAAAATATCATTTAAGGTATTTAGCGTGCACTTTCTGAATCAACTGATTATTTCAGGACAGGCCTTATAAACAAACTTAAATCTAGATCAGACACAACACTCAATACTCAGTCGTTAATTCATCTCTTTAAAGTGGGGAAACCCACGTTTCAGCAATGATAAATGTCTCGTCCATGGCAGGATTCGAACCCGAAACCCATAGCTTATTAGGTAAACATGCTGCCTTCTTAGCTAAGGTGTTGGACAAAGTGCGAATTGAGATTAATATCAAATTATCTTCCAAAATTTAAATGTTCCTTTTAAATATAAATTGAATATTAAAAATCAGAAATTAAATTTGCCCTAGTTCTACTGCGTACTTTTTGCCAGTTTTAATAATTTAAAAAAATTAAACATTTAATATTTATTGACTCTCCTATTTTAATATTAGGATCTATATTAAATTTTTCAAATATGGTAGCAGATTTTGAACCTAGGGGAGTTTTAGATGTATGATAAAAGTTCATGGTTTAAAACCATATTCATTTTAGAATAACTAACCTCCATTGTGGCATTTTCTGAAACCAGCTACATCTTCTGGATGAAAAAAATCATATACATTTTGCTATAGTACAAATCATGATGAACGAGTAAAACTTGGTAAACATCTTATAAAAAATAACTTTTTTCCCCTTATTAAAAAGCTACCTTTTTTTTCTCTCGCAACGTCTTATTCATAATGGAAGCGAGAGTTTGCCTAGAATTCAGCCCAGCTTAAATTACTGCTACAAACCAACCTCCCATTTTCCCTTTCCACCCCCACACCCCCGTCCAACCCAAAACCCCACCTCCAAATCCTAATAAACAATTAGCAAGTCGCCGTCTTAACAGAACAGCAACTTTAGGCTTCTAGAGCCATTCGCTGGAGGATGGCAAGGAAGGGCAAGGGGGAGGAATGGTGGAGGTTTGGGGGGAGAGGAGCGGGTACGAAGAAGAAACAATTTAGCCGCTGCCATCTTAGGGCAAGAATTAACAGTAATCATGTAATCATGCCGGAGATATTATTTTTAATTCATGTTTTCTAAGAAATTTGGTATTTTATCGTTTCGAATATGTAGACTAAATGAAGAATGATAGTTATTTCATTTTATCGTGCGTAGATTTTCGTTCGACTTGTGAAAAAATATGTTATTTTAATTTGTACACCCCCCTCACACGTCTTCTTACCCTTTCGAACTATCAGATTTTTTTTACCTATATCTTACTCATCAGTCCAGGCTATTCTCTTATCTATACTGATAGAGTAGTTACATGGAAAGTGGAATTAAGAAGAAATATGTCCGTATTTGTGGAGAGAAAAGAGCGTGTAAGGCCATTTAGAAATTAGAATAAACCTCAGTACACCCGACTGAGATAAGAACTCCTACCTCATCGTCACTTGCAGGCCAGACAATACTGTACTGACTTCTCTCTTAGCGTGCCCTGTTATTTAAATTAATTTAAAACTCTATGATACATTAATATATATATATATATAATACCTGGACACGGGAATCGAACGTCAGACCCATGTCCAGGTGCAATTTTTAAATTTACGAATTAATGCTAATTGATAATTTTCCCTCGTCTAGGCTTTGCTTTTCATGTACAGGCGTTAACTTTCTTTTCATTTTTTTTTTCACACTGCCTTTTATCACCTGCTCAAGTTATACACATGACCTAGAGATGCATCACATAAGCGTCTATCTCTTATCTTGATCTTATCCCCACAACTCTTTGAAATAAGAAATAACTTCTCATTAAATTTGTATTACTATTAAAAATAAAGATAAATATTATTTGACAATTTTTTTATATAAAAGAGATAGTTTCCAAGTTACAAGTAGATACTCATCTATTATTTGATTGCATGTCCAACTGGCCTCGTTGTGTAGTGGACCAATGCACCTGTCTAGGAATCTAAGTGTCCGGGTTCGATTCTCGGCTGATATGATGGATATTTTTCTCTTAAGGGGAATTATCCCAAGTGTTATCAGTGGTTGGTAAATTAAAGTTAAGTTTAAGACTCCTACTGGCCCACATCTCTGTATCAAATATCATCACATCATCTCATTGCGCGTACGTGTACAGTAGCCCCATGGCTTCTTTGGTGATAACTGACAGCTCACAGCTGACTTCTAACAGTCAACATTTAGATATGTACCTAAATTTTATCGTCAGAAGTGACAGCTGCTAAACACATGTTTTTGCAGATCATATGGTTCGGCGTAGGGATACATAATTTGGTCTGGTAACTTTTCAAAGGGTGGCCTGGCGGTCTAGGGGTAAGGTGTCAGACTTCTGTGCTGGCGGCCGGGGTTCAATCCTCGGTCGCGGCACAGATTTATTTGATTACCAAACCCTTCCTTCACCTCTGACAAGACATCTTGTGAATGTGAGGAATGCCAGGCCTCCACCGTGGTTCGGATTCCACGTTAAACTGTAGGTCCTCCATTTCATCTCCCAATCACCCTACCATTACACATTAGCGTAAGTGCGTATAACCCGAATGGGTAGTAAGATGCGGTGCTAATAATAATAAAAAACTTTTCAAAGCCGTCAGCTGTCAGCTGTGAGATGTCAGTCAGCACCAAAGAAACCATGGGGCTAATGTAGACCACCTTCATAGGTGTAGCCTTGGCAACGCTCTGAGCCAACAGAACAGCGAATAGTCTACATACAGGGCCTAATAAATAAAAGAACAAAAAAAAGAAGGTTTAGAAAATACCTAGTTAATAGTTATGCTCTTTGTTAAACAATGATATATATTTATACTCAATATGTTTCTGTGACTTTTAATATTATTTAAATTATGCTTTATGGTGGAATGTGATGTTCATATTTATATTTTGTTAATGCTTAGTATTTCGTTTCACATTTCTTAATAGTTTTAAGTAAATGTCTCTAATTTTAGGTTAATAAGCGACCGCTCCATTTATTTTTAAATTCCTAGACACTGTGTCATCTGGAAATTGAACTAGATCAATAAGAAGACACTCTCTACCGAACGAAATTATTTGTCGGACAGGTAATAAATTCATATTTAAACCAAATCCCCTTTTAAAGGTCATGACAATAAATAAAAATAGTAACTATAATAAATATATATATATATATTTACCTCACATCTGGTTTTTTTTTCCACGCACCACCCACTCACATACACGTGACCTTTCCGCGTCCCCCTATGGCACATAACGCCGATTAAAGCCATTAGGAGAGGCCTGGGCGAGAAATTTTAAGACTCCAATGCGGCCAGGAAACCGGTGACTGGAACGAAACCGTTATTACAAGCTATTTCATTTTTCATGCTCCCCGAGTTTTGTGGTAATGTTTTTAAATTAGTGTTCCCTTAGGATTACCGGGAGTTTACTCGTGTATTTTTATCACGAAGGGATGGGAAGGAGGTGGCTGGCGAATGAGGGGGGGAATAGGGGGTAGGGGGTAAGCTTTAGGAAGGAAGGCTTAGACCTAAAAGCGTAATCTGTAATGGAGCCATTATTAGAATAGTTAGAGGCAAGAGAATTTGGAAATTTAACAACCAAACGTTATTTTCTTTATATAATTATGAAAACATTATTTTTTAAATGTTATAGTATTTATAATAGCTTATATATTAAATGTAATTATTACTTTATTAGTGTACACTAATTGAGCTAAAATTTAATTTGTAGGTTTCAGTTTAACTGGAAGCATTTATAGTGTGGTGGAAGGGGATGCGAGAAAAGTACAGTTTTTTGTGCAGTTTTTATAATAAAATTGTTTTTTATCCAAAACAAATAAACTGTTGCTCCAGTATGAACATAATGTTTAGTTTTATGAACATGATAATAGCAACAGTTTTTGAATACATGTCAAAAGTGTCCTGAAATGTAATGACTTTTTATTTTAATTTAAGAAATTTATAAATGCCGTTGTGCTCCTGACATATTCAATAACAACTGTTGATATCACCACGTGGATTAAATTAAACCGATTTGTTTCTAATAGAGCAATATTTGATTTAATTAGAAATGAAATAAGTTTTTATATGAAAACTGCAAAAACACTTGTATTTTTTTTCGCATCATCTACACTCCCACTTTCAAGCTCTCCTTAACACGACCAATCATACTTACAGTAGCCCCATGGCTTCTTTGGTGCTGACTGACAGCTTTGAAAATCTACCAGACCCAATTATGTATCCTTACGCCGAACCATATGATCTGCAAAAACATGTGTTTAGCAGCTATCACTTCTGACAGTCAAATTTAGGTATATACCTAAATGTTGACTGTCAGAAGTCAGCTGTGAGTTGTCAGCCAGCACCAAAGAAGCCATGGGGCTACTGTACACACCAATGTACGAAATAGATCGAGAGGGAAGAAAATAAGTAGTTCACACTGGGAGGCCTCTTGTTTATCTCCTGATAACACTTCCCCTCTTCTGCTGACAATTATAAGCACTCGTATTAACTATTTGTGACCGAACAGCATTGGTATACATTTAAAAACAAGCGTTTCCTTGTTTCCTATTTCAGATAGATATATGATGCTTCCACGGACATTATTAATCTACATCCAGGCATTGATTATTCCTTCTGTTCGTTTTAGTGAATACATAAAATAGTCTGAGTTGTACACCTTTAAGTTAGCAAAAATCAAATTAACCATTATTTTAATTAGATGATGATTATTATTATTAACACCGCATCTTACTACCCGGTCGGGTTGTACGCACTTACGCTAATGTGTAATGGTAGGGTGATTGTGAGATGAAATGGAAAACCTACAGTTTAACGTGGAATCCGAACCTTGGTGGAGGCCTGGAATTCCTCACATTCATAAGTTGTGATTAATACACGTCTTGTCAGAGGTGAAGGAAGGGTTTGGTGATCAGATAAATATGTGCCGGGACTGAGGATTGAACCCCGGATCCTCAGCACAAAAGTCCGACACCTTACCCCTAGACCGCTAGGTCACCTAATTATTTATTTAGAGAACAAGATTTTTTTAGTAAAATAAACGGTATTCTGAACATGATTCAAATCGACTTATATAAAGTTACAAATTATATAATGAAGCCAAAGTTACTTTGAATATTTCTTAATATATTGTACAAAAATTAAGGTTTATTATTATTTAAAAAAAAGGTATATGTATTAAAGGGCAACTTTTATTTTTTTACTCTAAGTAGAGTTAGGTCATAAAAGAAGTAGTAAATAAAATAGACGTTGAAAGAATAATGGGCTAGCTTAGATTTAAAATGAATCCAATACCTAGGGTTCAAAACCAACATTTAAATTTAACAACAAAATAATTATCTTGGAGTAAAAAAAACGAGATTCTCTCAAGACTTCTAGGTAATGTCGGAGGAAAAATATAATACCTTAATTGGACTTAGTCAACGATAGACTTATCTTGTGTACAACAACACTAGTCTCCAAGGTCGGTATTCTTGGAAACTGCTTGCAGGTGAGACATAGATAAATATGAAGTAACTATTTAGATGATAGTCAATAATAGACCTAAGAAATAAATTTAAGACACAATGAAGGCGAATTGGAGAAAATATGTAATTTGGGTCAAATTTAACCTTCAGATACACCTACCTAATATACGTATATTAAAATACAAAGTTAAAATAACATTTCATATTATTTTGATCAACGTCAGTATTATTAAGTGGGAAATAATTATTTTTGTTTTGTTTAGATACATAACAAAATAAATATACCTTTAGAGTCAGATTTAAGTGAATTTATTTAAAAACAAATATTTAATAAATCAATTTGAAATCCTTTAAAAATATATATAATTATTTAGTCAACTTCCTCAATGAGGTTAGTAGGTGAACACAAAAACCATAAATTTGAAATAAGGTAGTTGCATTTCATTGAAGTCATGACTCGGGCAAAAAGTTTCTTTTCCAGAGTCAATGTTGAAACAAAATATTAAGTTTAAGAGAAAAATTATAAGTTCGGCGATTAAAGTGAAAATAAACGTCAATATTTGAATTTGGAGCAATAAACGTAAAAAAAATATATTGAAATCCAATCGAAATTATAGTAAATGGAAAAGAATGAATTACAAGTAAATTTATATGTTGATATTACTTCATATTAGTGGTGTCTTGTAGTCTTCGGTGTTGAAAAGTTTAGTGGTTCAGACAAACTCACTCAAAAGACAAAATCGTGGTCAGGAAGTTACAACAGTTGTCCCATCTTTTACCGTCGTTTGGAATACTTTTGTGTATGTGTGTGTGTGTGTGTGTGTGTGTGTGTGCAATTTGCGCTAACACAAACCTTGTCTTTCTCTCCCTATACTTAATGTTCCTTTGAACTTACGTTCATCTGTCTCTTTTTGGATCCAAGAATCAAGATTCTTCTCACATCTCCCGCTTTCGGCATTTCTTGTTGTGCCCCCAAAATAACGCAGATATGTTGGCATTGAAATAAGTTCGAAATTTGAAATATGTATTTAGAAATATGACAAATTTTAGAAACAGAGGATATCCGGGCGGAAATAAAATAAAATAAAATAAAATAAAGAAGCTTGATAAAAATTACAACAATTACTATATGGATGCAAGATCAGATATCTGACAGTTTGTTGGCGTTAACATAAAGGGTCATCATTGTAAACCAACTCCATTTTTCTTTTTTGTTTTCCTGGTGAGCCTTTTGAAATTAAAAATGAACGAGATTGAATGGTGTGTCTTTGTGTCGTCACAGTCCCCACCGTACCCCTATGCAAGTAGTCCATTTCACCCTCCTTCATGTCGCATCGGTTATTACGATTCTCGCAGGAATTCGTAAACGACGTTAAAAATAAAATAACAGCTGATTAGTCTTGTTTTAAATGTGGACGGAACATTTTGATTAAAACCCGGTAAATAAGTGTTAGTTTCTTGTTGGTCTTATAAAGTTAGTATTGTTATAATGGCATTGTGTTTCTTAGACACAAAGCAATGTCCGTTGAAAACAATAAGTTTGAAAATGAATACAATGAGAATTAATTAAAAGTAGTATGGTATCTGGCCGCATAGCATGCTAGTCGCATCAAAATAACTACACACTTAAGAATAAAGTAAAACTAAATAAAATATAAACCGACGGAATTAAAATTCTTACAGTATTTGCAATGGAATGTCACCATGATCTATCTAAAGCAGCCCCACGGCTTCTTTGGTGCTGACTGACAGCTTCGAAAAGTTACCAGACCAAATTATGTATCCCTACGCCGTTAGGTCTATACCTAAATGTTGACTGTCAAAAGTCAGACGTGAGCTGTCAGTCAGCACCAAAGAAGCCATGGGGCTACTGTAGTTCATATTATATAGTTAATTATAATAGATTAATACATCGTGATAAATACAAACAATCGTCCTAAGTTAACAGTCTCTTAAATTCTTATTTTTATGTTTTTGTCTGGCCATACATTACAAATTGGTGTTAGAAGGCTCTCTGAATAATTTTGAATTTTTATTTATCCTTAAGGGGACTCCTTGGTAAGTGAGAAATTGCCGTGTAAGCGTTCAGCTTCAACGCAATAGTTAATTTTATGATACCTTATTTCAAAATATGGTTCAAGCCAAAATAACGTCGAAAGATTCAAACAGGGCTTTTTATCACTTAACAAATCTATAGTTTAAACTTTTGTAACATAAATAAATATTTTAAAATGTGTAATTAGCTCATTTTCTATGACTTTTTAATCATATTTTGGCGATATGAGACTAGGCTTGTTGTAAAAAAAAAAAGCTGTGGAATTAGCCTTCCCCTAACAAATACGGTATTTTTATAGGCTCACAATAAAAATTGAAGGGGATATTTGTTAACTACAACGAGATTCCCTCTTTTACCTTGAGGTAAGAAGTATCATTGTTTTCTTTCTCCTTTTTATCACTGACACGTCATAGGGTGGTTGTTGGTGAAGGGCGAAAGGGAAACGACAGAGACCATTATAATTTAATTCGCGTGACCCGAAAGCGATTGACACTTTCTAGCTGAACCAGGCAAACACCCCAATTTGGGTGTGGTGTATATTTGTCTTGGTGGTGAAAGGTAAACATAAATATGTGTGTATATTATTATTGTTAATATTATTAGCACCACGTCTTACTACCCGTTCGGGTTATACGCCCTTGCGCTAGTGTGTAATGGTAGGGTGATTGTGAGATGAAATGGAGGAACTGCAGTCTAACGTGGAATCCGAACCACGGTGGAGGCTTGGCATTCACAAGTGGTGATTAATACACGTCTTATCAGAGGTGAAGGAAGGGTTTGGAAATCAGATAAATCCGTGCCGGGACCGAGAATTGAACTACGGATCCTCAGCACAGAAGTCTGACACCTTACCCCTAGACTGCCACGTCACCGTTATATATTATATATATTTTCCTCCCTCAGATACTACTATCTGTTCGGGCAATGCACGTTTTAATTAGGCTACACTAACGGGATAGGGTTGAGTAAGATAGGGCTTAGAAGAACTGCACCCATATTTACGTGGGGAGAGAATGTGAAATAATTCAGGAAAAACTCTCCTCATTATACCAGATTGGGATTCAAGCCGTGACCTCTTCGCTGGCAAATCAGACGAAGCGATTCTGAATGTTGGTCCGCGAAACCACCAATGCGGGTGCTACAGACATATTCGTATCAGTTGACAAGGCAGTTTCATAAATAGGTTCAAATTTGTATGCCCCTGAAGCGAGAAAAACTGTCCACGCTCAAACATTTGTGAAATACGGGAAGGGGAAAAGGGGGGAGGGGATTTATCATAATTTGAGATGTGGAATAGACCGTGGGTTTCAAACTCCAAACAAACTATTGGAGGTATTTGAAACTGTTCAACACACTGACATCACCTCAAGCTTACGCAAAAACAACGAAAAGGAGGATTTATATTTTATTTTCAAAATTAAAAGTGAGTTCTGTCGCAAGAAGGGACGTCTTTGTATATTTAAAACATTTTAACAAATTTTATTTCTGTTAATTTAAAAGGATTTATTTTTCTGTAATGTTTTTTGAGTTGTTTTAACATATTATAATTTATTTGTTATGAACATGATTAAAGTTATATTTCTACATAATAAAATTACTAAAAAATAATGAATTGAAAAATGATTTTTCTTAAATGTCTGCATTTATATCTCTGGCAATGGAAACAAACGTTTTTAACATAATAACTAAATGGATAAATGGCGTTCTACTATCCTATCTGTGAACATTGAGTGAACCATTCACAATACTTTATTTAATAATATATTTAACAAAACTTTAAACTGCTGATTATTATTCAATAACACGGCAAGCTAAGGATAATACCACGTAGTTTTCTTTGAAGACTATTATGTTATAGCTGGAATTTTTTTAAACTTTTTGTAACATAGCAAAGTTATTTGATGCACTATTGATTTATTCCAATATATCATATTACTTTTGAGAATTTTTCTTTACTACCGCAACTGTGTTAATTTAAAAAAATGAGTAGCCTATGTGCACAAACATGTGTCCCTACAAGCCGTGATTTTAAAATTTAGATTCTATTTTTTTAAATTAATTATGAACTATTTTTTTAAATTAATTATGAACTGACATGACATGTCTCCCAGGTAACGCTGTATAATAGTATTGAGATAGATCTTTGATATACAATTAACTAATGGTGGTGAAATGTATCACTTTAATCAAAATTCAAATAACTAGAATTTATATTTTTAAAACAATGACACGATTACTTTCAAAAATGATTCCTGGTGACTCAATCTTAATTCATCTCTATTTTTCTCCGATTGAGACCCTGAAAATGTGATCAAGAATTTCAAAAATACTCAACTGCTATTTCAAATAACTACAAATATTTTGACGGCGGTTTTTCAAGTTATAACAAACAAATTTTAATGTTGTTGTTATTTTATAGATAAAAACTTTTACTTAATAAATTACTGCACCAAAGTTTACAAATACCCAATAAAGAAACTGAAATCTATGTTTATGTTACGTTTTTTGGTGAATATAATAATGCTATACATGGTTAGGTACTGATCCTATAAAAGAGTTTCAGGTTTTTTCATAAAAATGTATGTATCTGTAAATTTGCATAAAAATTCACAAAACGTCTAAACCTAACTTGGGATTTACAACTAATATCATATAAAAATAAAAATATATATTATACTTGTCCAATACTTGCGTTATCAAATAAATATCCTGATTTTCATTTAAAATATATATTTTTCCAAGGCCGATTTAGTGTAGGTCTACTAAATTTAATGCCTGAATCTAAATAGAGAATTGATTAATATCTATGAAACGAGAACAGGTGAAGTTTTTTAATTTAAGTTATAAATAGTTCTATTTTATTCATTTTATAAAACTATCAACTAATTAAGGATATGAAGAATATTTAATATTCTGACTCAATAATTTATTTAGTTTATGTTTCTGATTTTTATTTTATAAATATATTAAATAAAATGTATTTAATAAATAGCAGTATAAACCGCTTCAGTGGATGAAAGGTGTAAGGCGTCAATCTCGTGTTGGACTATCTTGCTGAGAACGGGGTGATCGGTACTTGAATCCCGGTCGAGTCTATTGAGGGTTGTATCTCATAAATTTTTTCCCATTCTCCTTTCATGCAAATGCTTGTATATTACCTCTAAAATTCTGCTTTCCTCATTCCCACATCACTATAATAATTATAATAATATAATATGCGCTTAGCCTGAACATTTAGTAAGACGCGGTGATAAAAAAAAAATGCTGCACATTAATACAAAGTTAAAATTTAGAGTTATAATCACACCTTTTGAAATATTAAATGCAGCACATTAATACAAAGTTAAAATTTAGAGTTATAATCACACCTTTTGGAATATTATCCGAAAGTTCGTGTATGAATTTCGGTTAGATGTTGCAATTAAATATATATCAGATAGATAAGAGGTTTTAAACCAATAACAAACAGTAGGTCTAAATAGATCAGACACTGACCAAGCGCTAAAACACAACAAACAAAGTAGTGAAACCGAGACGACATTAACCAGATATTACGTTTTTCTGTCGCAACCAATCTGTTCACGGGGGGTTTCCCGGAATCAACTGAAAAGTTCCAGACGACCGACGATAAGAAAAGGGTCACGTTGTAGATACTATCCAGGCACCCTCTTTTGGTGCAGCTTTCAGCTAATGGGGGGTCTGTAATTTTGATAAATGACAGTATAAATTTATTTGTCTTTCATCTGATTACTTCTCTTGATGATACTGAGGCAATTATACTCACCCCATCTCAGAGGACTTAGTTTCGAACCCAACTAACGCATCCTACGGCTGGTTAACCAAGATATTAGAATCACTGTAACGCTTTAACCGTAACCTTGAAAATATTGAAATTGGAATCAGTTTATCGATGTTTTAATTTTGAAACTACCACACTTTTGATGTAATTGTGTTGTTGCCAACTATATAAATACTTCATGACTAATCTAATTATTTCTCGGTTGTACAGTGTAACATCACAAAAAATACCACTGTGATTGGACTACTTTGATCTTTCTAGAATCATCAATTTTTATTATGACAATCACTATAACTTTTCTGCGTGTTTTGTTTCCTTTCATTTAGCCTACATATTATTCCAAGAAAATTTCTGAAAATAGACTGGATACGGTATGTCGTCCCATTTTAAGACATCCTTTGGGCACTTTGTTGAAAATAACACAATACAATATTATTTCCAAACAAGATTTGATTGATGTATGGAGTTAATAAATAAAAATAAACAATAATTTTCTATGCTCAAAAATAAATATATACTTTCATCGTGAAGGAAAACACAATAAGAAACTGAATCCATATTTTCAAAGATATATAAAATGTCCCAAAAAAAAATCTGTCCAGTAAAATATTACTTACCTCGTTGTAGCTCTTTCTATTAAACAGATGTTGGAAATGTCTCCCACGGACCTGAAGACATGTCTGGACATAAAGTCTGTTCACGGTAGGAATTGACTTCTGAAAGGCCTTTTTCCCTACCAGAAATATATTATATAGTAGGATATTGGTAGGAAAAAAGACCTTTCAGAGAGTAATTCCTACCGTGAATGGAGTATACATTTTTATATCACATCTTATGAAGAGGTGTGTCTAGATATGTCTTTAAGACTTTAAGGGGATATCACCCACATATGTTGTAGGAAGAGCTGCTAATTGGTACACTATGCTTTACTGCACATTAACTTTTGGGACACTCTGTATATATTAGATATATATAGACAAATTATATTCATACATACTAAATTTGCATATTTATAATATTTTTTTATTTGCTAAACAATAATTACATGCAAGGGTTTTCTTATTTAAAATAACTATATGCACGTACCAGTGGGTATACGTACTAAGTCGCCAGTCTCACCAGGTTTAGTTTGCCAGTGGTAGGTAGGCTGAGTCCCGAGTCCAATCTAGGTGTACTGAAGTTTTTTAATGTAAATATTTTCCCAATCTTCTTACACGTAAATGTAGCTAGATTTCTTCTAAATTATTATTTTGTCATCCTTATCCATTTTGAGTAAACAAATGAAAATTAAAGATGGGTGTAAATCCTTATAAGGAAAAAAGTATATTAATAGTAACACAAACTCTTGACCATTTGTGAATTTATTTTTAAGTGTGTATTACTATTTCCATATAGGCTATTCTAATTTACCTTTTTTTTAGTTAGGAATTAGGAAGGCACATTTTTGAGTAAATGTTCCTTTATTTACGTGGAGGAAAGGCGGGAAACCATCTAGAGCAGTGGTTCCCAAACTGTGGGACAAGAAAAGTTTTCAAATGTTAGAATTTGGTAATAATTTGAAAATAAAATATTATTTAAAAAAATATGGGGATATAAAATAAACGTTCACGCCTTATTACGAGGAATAGATAAAATTATTTTCGATATTAAATAAAAAACTGTTTTAGAAATATTACTAACTTAAAAAAATCATGGTCATTAAAACTATGTGAGCCGTGAAGGCTTGTCGTTATAAAAATTGGGTCATTGTTCTAAAAATGTTGGTAACCAATGATATAGAGATAACTACCCTCTGTACACCTGGCTGGGACTCAAACCCATAACTCCTCCTCTCTGTAAAACCATGCCAGAATAGCTTTATGCCTTGGTTCACGTGCTCACAGATTCTAGTCCTTGACCTTTTTTTAAAAAACATCAAATAATAAATCGTTTTCCTCTGTATTAACCGGGGTAGTATGTAAACCCGTAAAGAATAATATACACCTGCTTGGAACTTCCTCAAAACTTTCTGAAAGAGCCGTTCATTCATTCATACAAAGCGTAGCTTCCAGATGCATTATAAATCCTATCCTACTTTCAACATTTCTTTGTTCCTCCTTTTATTTTATTTTTTTTTAAGGAGAGGGGGAGGGGATGGATTCCAAATGCCGTTTGAACTCACAAGCTTTTTCCTCTCACTTAAGTCTTATCTTACTTCCATACTTTTTTTTTTTCATAAATCGAAAGACCATTACCAAGGATCAAACTTTTATTGAAAAGTTTTTTTTTTCTGTGGAAGTATATGAGTGAGTGTGACACTGGAGAAAGGTAAAAAAAAAAAAGAGAGAGAGAGCCATTTCATTAATTATAAATACGAATGAGAAAGTTTTTCTTCTGCGGACGTTGGATAAATCTAAGCTATATGAGTGGTCCATGGGTTTAGAACCATCTTGAGTCAAATAAATATTTCTGTTACGTAAGGAGTGGAGAGAATAAATATAAAGTTTGGGTTTATTTTAGTGGGAAAATGGTGAATATATTTAACTTGAACACAAGAGGTGCATTTGGTAAAGCGTTGGTAAACTTATTTCCATGAGCAATATTATTGATAGGATCTGTAGGACGTTTCTTGTGCATTTATGTGTATGCTAGTTTGTATGTAATTTGGGATGAAAATAATTATTTAATAAGTTAAAATACTATTATTCTTTACAACTCTATTTTTTATATAAAACAAATATATATTTATTTATGTAGTTGAATATTTTTAAAACTAGCCTTTCAGAACTCTTGAATGAAAAAGGCTATCAAGAAAGTCTAGAATTCCAATCTGTAGTAAAATTTGAATCACCTTTGGTAGTGATATCACTTGCTTTCGCATCACGTGCAAGTAACCTACCATTATCAATACCCAATAGAATGGTTAATTACTTAACACCAGCTTCGGTGGCCGCATGGTCTAATGCGCTACTCTCACAGGCGATTACAGGGAGATAGTGATTCAAATCTCGGTTAGCTGTATTAAGGTTTTTTTCCATAATTGTTTTTCACTCTACCTCCACGCAAATGTGGGTACACTTCCAATAAAATATTTCCTTCCTGATCCCTAAAACAATTACCGTAGTTAGTATATAAGCGCATAACCCGAACGGGTAGTAGAACGCGTTGCGAAAATAAATTAAAGATAATTTTTAATTTATTGAATCAGTAAAATGAAATTCCAGGTTTCTGATTAGATTCACTAAGTGTATTATATTATTATATTATTTTATTTTAAACATAAACCAACAACATACAAGTTTTTTTACTTTAAAAAATCATTATTTCTGGTAAAAGTCTCATGGATGGTAAATATAGTTTATTAGCTAAAATATATTTTTCTAGTAGACAACGAATACAATTATGTTGGTAGTCAGCTAGAAGAAGGTGTTTTCTCATTTTATAATCATATTAAAAAAACCTAAGCAGTTGGTATTTTAAAATTATATATTTATGTTTCTTTTTATATATATATTACTTTCAGAAACATTATTAGGATATTATAAAATAAAAACATAATACGTTTTGATTACCTTTGTATTTCTGAGCGGTAGGCTGAAGAAAATAAATAAATAACAAGGAAAAATGTTTGTTACCATATGAGTTGTAAGAGGAGTTGTCTCAGAACAAAAACACTAATTGATAAAAGTATAATTACTCTACAGCTTATTTAATTTTTATATTTGGAACTGTTCGTAATGTATAAAAATACAGATACAAATTTGATAAATTAAATATTTTAATCCTTATTTAGAAAAAATTAATATAGGCATGCCTTAAGAACCTACGTCTTAACGCCTGGCCAAACTGCCATTAAATTACACTAGTGATAAATGAAAAGTTTTTTTTAAAAGGGGATATACTCGCATTTGCGTGGAAGGAGATTGGGAAAACTTTTAAGAAACCCTATCTTCAGTACATCTGACTGGTATTATAGCTTCAACCTTTTAATTTTCTGCAATACAGACCGGTGTTCAGATCACGTGGTTAACAGAGCGGTTGAAAATATAATTTTGGCACGTGACTTAAGCTGTTTTTTTAGCCACGTAGCTTAATACCTATCCAGGTTATACCCATATGTACTAATTACGTTGATGAGCTGTGAATGTGTAAGGTTCAATTTAGAAGATGTGTACTTGCATTTGCGTGGAAGGATAATGGGAAAACGTTTAGGGAAAACCACCCTCAGTACACCTGACTAGGATTAAAACCCCAATCTGCTTGTCATCGGCAGTATAATCTATTGATTCTCCTAAAACAAAACAAAAATTGGTGATAGGAACTATACATACTGGGCAAACCTATCCATTTATCCATTTTAATTTTCTAAATTCTTTTAGATATATTTTATTGACCTAAATATTATTGATAGTAATCTCTAAGTTTTAAATTAGTAATTCAAAATAATAGAAAAATTGATCAAAAAACTTTGAACTATTATACATGTCAAATTGACCAAAAAATTGTCTAATAATATTTATTATATTAAGTTTGTGAAATAAAAACATTTTTTTTTCTAAGTTAGGGAACTGTTAAGATTATTAAAGTTGGGATTTCGTTTAAAAATTAAGTGCTTATAAATGACCAAACTTTTTTTTTCTATAGTTTATTTTATTTTATGGCGAATACACATGCGTTCTTTAAACTGATTTCAAACTTAAATATGATTTTATGCCTTTAAATATTTCCCTTTCACAAATCCCATCTCTTCACCCTTCACCCCTTATTTTTGGATGAACTCATACAATATAAGCTTATGATAAGTCCTATTGAAATAAATGCTTCGCTAGTTGCAAAAGTGTTAACTTCATTAAAGTTGTTATTGTTGTTTTTGTATGCATTGCCCTTTACGTGAAACAGTTTAAATTGGTCCAAAGCGCAATCTC
>CABFOW010000715.1:177508-202211 GCA_902141385.1 Timema californicum | reverse complement strand
GGGGGGGGGAGGGACCGTGCTGGCCGCAAGGAAATGGAAAGGTTTTTGCTATTTTTATATCACAACATTTTTTGGTCAAAAGAAATCAAATAATTCTCTAATAGAAACAGAGAGTTTAATTTTCTTCTCATGATGACCTCAACATTTGTTGAATATCTGTCAAGGATGTCCTGAAATTTTAATAACAACTTTTGCTCTTCATTTAAAAAAGTGTCTCATTTAATTCTAACATTCTCATGACAGGCCGAGAAATGTTGATCTATAAACATGTGAAGAAAATTAAAAATGTGTTTCTATCAGTGATTTTTTTTTACTTTGGCCAAAAAAATTGCTAAAAAAGTGTAAAAACACTTCCCTTAGTTTGCGTTCTCACCATAAGATCTGTTGATACGATGAGAGTGTATTCTGGGCGTGGCACCTCTTTCACAGAGAACAGTCAACATTGATTTTTAGGGCGAGAATAGAAGTGCCCGCCTGGTTTATAATCTTTGTGGTGACTCAATGCTTTATATAAAAAAAATCCATAATTACTTTTAAACTTAAAACTCGAGCTATCATACACACACACACACACACAAAGAGATTATCAAAACATAATAAAACAAATATTATGACAGACCATGTCGATGAAATACAAAGAGAATTATTATTATTATTATTATTATTATTATTATTATTAGCACCGCGTCTTACTACCCGTTCGGGTTATACGCACTTACTCTTACGCTAATGTGTAATGGTTGAGTGATTGTGAGATGAAATGGAGGACCTACAGTTTAACGTGGGATCCGAACCACGGTGGAGGCCTGGCATTCCCCACATAAAGAGACTAATTGAGTGAAACTTTGTTTTAGAGCAATTACATTTCTTGGATTTTTATTTTAGCAAACATTAAACTTGTTTGGTTTTTATTTTATTTTTTTCATTATATTTTTATTACTTATTATGTAAATATTTTCCCCCCAAGACTCGGATTTGTAAAGTAAATAATCCACACAATTCTATATAAAATACTAAATACTTATCAACTCACAATTATTAAAATGTGATTTAGTGTTTCTAGTTTACGTTGCAAAGCATCATGGGTAAAAGTGTTTCAAGTCCAAGTTGTGTTCCACTAGTGTTTATTTTATTCGATAAAGATTTTTTTTAAACGTAGATGTTGTGCTCCTTCGTTACAAAGCGGTATTAGTCTACAATACAAGGTCAAGGCCAACCATGTTGTAGACTATCTTCCCCCGCACTGGGTCAAGGAGACATAATAATACTCAAAGAATTCTACAAACTCCTGCTGAATTTTCCCCAAACTTAAACTTTTAGGTAACATTGTTAGTATCTGGACCTCAATATTTCTATTTGATGTTGATGTAAAATTTATTTTCAGCTCTCTGCACTGACACTGACTGATATTGAAGTTTCTTAGCTTGGACTCACTTGTGTAGAAATTGTACTCCTAATAGTTTCATTCACTGTCTGCAGTTTCTTTGTACAGTAATTAGTTTCCGAAAGATGTTTCTTCTCGATTGGCGTACCACCCAAAGTAACTAAACTATCATTTAATGATTGATAGCTGTATGTTTAGTAAATGCTAGAGCATCACAGCTGTTTTTTGAAAAATGGGTGCTTTCTTCCGACTGGATGTATTCAGAGTCAGACTGTTGCTTATTACGCATCTCACCAAGTAACTTACGGCACTTATCACAAATTTTAGCATTTTCATATAAATCTGGGAAGAGTTCTCTCATCTGTGGTGTAACAGATCTAAGATTATTTCTTACATTACCATGTCCTTTGCTACTTAATGGATTATAACACACTAGAAAATTTACTCATTTTTCTGTGTCACACAAAAAATATGTTTTGTACTTAATACTGACAGAAACTACTTTATAAAAAATTAAACATCTATAATTACTAAGGATGTACATATATTATTTTTTTAAATAAAACTTCAAATAGCAAGTTCTAATAAGATTGAATAGTAATTAGTGTTGTAAATCTCTTTTAAGAACTGTTGGTTGTAGACCTGTTAGCCAAGTGGGTAGGCTGGGATTATCAGTGTGAGGAGTTAAAAATAGACTTGTCTTTTGCACTTTATTAGATGGAATGAGGGTTAGAGAGAGCGAGTAGCTTGTCAACACCAACACTTCAGTCGGGTGTTGGTTAGTCAGACAAAGATGAGATATTAAAGGGGTGTCACACCTTGTGTCAAAGTAACATTTTAGGGGTTTCAAACCTAGATAAATATTATGGGGTTTTAAAGTATGGAGAACATTTAGGGGTTTTTATTCCTAATAAAGTGTTAACACTTGGAGCATCACTTTGTAAGGAGTTGAAACAAGGACCCTGAAGAAAAAAAGGATAATAAATATGTGAAAAGATTTGAGATAATGTGCTGGAGAGAAAAATGAGCACTGAAGAAGTTCTAAGAAGAGTCAGTGAAAAGAGAATCTCTATGCAGGTGAGAGATTCTAGGAATAAAGGCCAATTGAATTAGTCACGGTATGAGAAAGAATGGTTTATTGAATGATGTCATAGAAGGCAGAGTAGAAAGGAGATGGATACTAGGAAGACCAAGAATGTAACCGAGGGATCACCTCTAACAAGGAGATAAGATGAANGACCAAGAATGTAACCGAGGGATCACCTCTAACAAGGAGATAAGATGAAGTTGCAAGCTGTATAGAGACCGCAGCTGATAAAGACATGCTGGAAGACTGAATTCGGAAAAGGCAATGGCCCTGTTGAATTAAGGTACGGACCTGACGAAAGACTTAAGCATTTAAAAAATAAATCAATAAAATTATGAGGTTTTATATCAAAAAAGTCCGTAAGAAATGAGTGTGTGTGGACCAAACCCTTGATACGCGAGAAAAAAAGACTGCCAATAAAGAACATTGAGGTTTAAGGTTTATCTTTTTTAAACCCTCTCACAAAGTTTAGTTTTTAAAAAGTCCAAGTTAATAAAACAATCACAATATTAAAATTGTAAATTTATAATAGCCTATTATAATGTGCATACTAATATTGCATAAGTGCACAGATAATCAATAACGTTGACAAAGAATGTAGGTCTACAGTCTACAAGAATCTTTCCACCATCTGTAGAGTACAATTTTGAAAGCAAAGGGCTTAAAGCTAGAAAATACCAGATATAATTTCATGTATGAATACGTCAAGCTTTGTGATTCATAGTTGTCAGTTTTGATTTATTTTATTACTAATCACCCCATCTAGCTAACAGTTCAGGTTATATTCTAAGGAGGTAGGGGTAGGGATGAGGAAGGAAGATTAAAAGAGGTAATCTACCAGCACATGCGTGGAAGGAGGGTGGGAAACCATTTAGGGAAAACCACTCGGTAGACACGACGGAGATTCAAACCCCAATCTCCCCGTTACTAGCAGGCCTGTTTAACACAAGAGTGACGCCTTAAACCACACGGCCATTGAAGTGGGTGATATATATATATGCTAATATTTACTTGTAGTTGCAAAGTTCAGCCAATTCTTAGATATAAGCTGTTATTGATCACGGTTAGTCACTGGTACTTGAGTCTATTATTAGCCTACTAACGTAGCTTTATTTTTCACCATGTCTTACTATCCGTTCATGGTATACAGGGTGTTCGGAAACTCGATGTAAACTGAATGTATTATTTATAGCTTGTTCGAACCAAAAGTAACATAAAATCTCTTTACACTTACATTCAGAAAACTATGCTAATACCATTAAATGGTGCCCAAAGTTTCGGCGTACAGCGCCGGGGGAGCAAAGCCGTAATAATGGCAAGAACTTTATGTGATGTAGGACCGTTAATGATGACCCTCAGAACGTATTCACATTTCTAGATGGGCTGGTGTGTTGTTTACTATTAATATTGTCATGTTCTGCTGCTGTGCTCCAAGATGACGAGGTGTGTAGTGCCATGCGCCTAACTCTTATGCAACCTGTTGTACATGCATGCTTGCGCAGCATCGCACAATTTTCCGGATGTAAGTGTAAAGAGATGTTGTATTACTTTTTGTTCAAACAAGCTATATGTGCAGTTTGGGCTATGAGTTTCGAAACATTGTGTATATGTTGGACGCAAAACCCGATTTTTTGCTCAATCCTATGATTTGACGTTTTAAAATGACCAAAGCTCCAACTTCTATTTAATCTAAGGCTTTGGCCGTTTCCAAACAGTAAAACTTAGGATTGTGGAATTACTAAACGACCAAAGTTCTAAATATAGTTTTTAGGTTAGTCTAGGCTTCGAAAACAAATTTGGTCAGGTGGTCTTGATAGTTTAAAATAAATGTATAGTTTCTGTCCTGTTCTGATTGCATATTTTTTATTATTTTATTTTATTATTTAGCACCGCGTCTTACTACCCGTTCGGGTTATACGCTTTAAGTACTAATTACTCTAATGAATTAGGACTTGGGTAGGTTGAATTATAGGAAGTGAACCCGCATTTGCGTGAAGGGAGGGTGGAAAACCATTTAGGAAAAACCACCCCCAGTTAACTCGAGCGAGATTCGAACCTCGATCTCCCCGCCCTCGACAGTAGAGCTCAACACGAATCTAGCGCGTTAACTAACTACGCCACAGAGGCGGGTGAAATTTAATAGAACTTCCGGCTTTCGTCATTTTAAAACGTCCAACCCTAGAATTGAGCAAAAAAATTACATCCATTGGCCGTGTTCGGGTTTTGCGCCCGACATATGCATATTTAATATAAATTACGTCTCGCTTCGGTAGCCGCATAGTCTAGGACATCACTCTCGCAATAGACAACACTGCCGATGACAGGTAGATCGGGGATTCGTATCCAGATCGGTTGACGTTAAAAAAAAAAAACCTTCCCAAAAAAAAATATTTTCCACTCTCCCTCTACGCAAATGGGGGTATACCTCCTGTAAATTCAATCTTACTAATCCCTAACATATTAGCGTAATTAGTATAGTATGATTTTGTTAGGAAGAACAGTAGGAAGTTAGTTACTAAAGTTACAAAAACCATTTTAATATATCCATGTAAGTCATGTTATCTGCAGATGTCGCGTTTGATAGATATTATCAATAACTATAAAATAACATAAATAAAATAGTGAAATTGTATTAATGTTGGCCACAGATATATATCATATTCTGAAAATTGAAAAATGACACCTGGACACGGGAATCGAACCCGGGACCTTCGGCTTAGTACGCCAATGCTCTTACCACTAAGCTATCCCCATGGGCACGGGAATAATCATGGATAGCTCAATGGTAAGAGCATTGGCGTACTAAGCCGAAGGTCCCGGGTTCGATTCCCGTGTCCAGGTGTCATTTTTCAATTTTCAGAATATATCTTTGAGGTAGTATCCTCTCTAAAATGCATTAACAATAGCTTCGGCTATTTGTTTCATCACAGATATATATGTTTGAATTTTCTCTAATGTTCTACCAACCAAAAAGAGGGCATACATATGCGTACATCACGAACGTTAGTAAAACGCGGTGTCATACATATTTTTTTAATTCAAATAAGTCCTTGAAGATAGCCTGAACATTCTCCAACAACGCCCTTTCCAACCCCTTTACCACATCGCATATGGCCCCAAGTCACCGTCGAAAGAGGTTTTTTGGAGGTTTTGAGCTATTTAAAGAGCATAAGGGTGAAGGGGTAAAGGTTTGAAGGTACACTACTAACTAAAATTGAGTTAGTGCTACTATGTTAGACAACCTTGAGACCTTCCTAAGTCCCTCTAGATTATGGTTAGAAGATGTCTCAAGTCATGTTTAACTTAATTTAAAAATAAAGTACTCGTTGGGATCCTTACGGGGTTCAAGATGCAAAGCTAGTTAAGTGTCCTGGAAAATGCGTGCAATGTGACTTTCCACCTTTTCCCCAGTTGTCAAATGAGAAATGCACTCCAATGCCCCTTTCTGGTTCTAGCGACTCATGAGGTCTAATCAGCTTAACCAATGAAATTCCCAACTTTTACCCTGATTTCCCCCCATCATTTCCTAAAATTACCGACTAGTAAAGTATGTCACACTCTTCTACAAGTTTTAAAATTTAAATAAAGATATTTCTTTATTCGTATTAACAAATCACAAGGAATTAGAAAATTACAAAATATATTAAACAGCTACAAACAAAAGAAGAAAGTTTTACTCATATTGTAATTTACTGATTTAGTGATTATTATATTTCATTTTTTGGGTAAGACAACATTTTACCCGATTTAATTTTTTTTTAATCTACCAAACCGGACTTATTCCCGTTTTTTCCCGACCGCTTCAAATTCCCGGCTCGTTCCAGTTTTTTCCCGGCCGCTTCAAATTCCCGGCTGGTTCCAGTTTTTTCCCCGACCGCTTCAAATTCCCGGCTCGTTCCAGTTTTTTCCCGGCTCGTTCCAGTTTTTTCCCGGCTCGTTCCAGTTTTTTCCCGACCGCTTCAAATTCCCCGCTGGTTTCAGTTTTTCCCCGACCGCTTCAAATTCCCGGCTGGTTCCAGTTTTCCCGGTTGGTAGATATCCTGAGCCGAAATATTGTATTTGTTATCCCATTTAGTGAGTGTTTAATTAATCCTGCAAGAGTTCTGAGGATAGGTGATCGTACTCAAGGTAATAGTTAATTAATGAAGTGAATTCAGTAGTGAATTAAGTACGGAAACATCAGAGTATAAAAAGCATATTTCAAATATCCCTGAAACATTATAATCCTCTTACGACTTTACAAGTAGCCCAGTGGTCTAGTACGAAAGACTAATGTAAACTCTATTCACCGTAGGAATTGACTTATGAAAGGCCTTTTTCCCTACCAGAAATATATTATATAGTGGGACATTGGTAGGGAAAAAGACCTTCCAGAGAGTAATTCTTACCGTGAATGGAGTATACTTGGTTTCATAACAGGCAAAGTTGATTGTGAAAGTTGTTCAACGCACGTGGTTTTACATAAATGTCTTCCTCATTAAAAATAATCTAACCTTGTAAAGAGTTTACGGTTAAGGTGGGAGGGAAGGGGGGAAAGGGTCAGTGATTTCGCAATTTTGCATAGAAACAATTTTTTATTTTTTTTGCCAAAATAAATCAAATATTGCTCCATTAGAAACATAAATGTTTAATTTTCTTCGCATGGCGATATCAACAGTCATCTCTGTCAAGAGTGTCCTGGAATTTAATTACAACTTTTTACCTTAGTATAAAAAGTTTCTCGACAAATATTCAACCTCTGTATCATCGTGTGAAGAAAATTAAACTATAGGTTTATACTGGAGCAATATTTGATTTCTTTTGAGCAAAAAAAATGTTTTGCTATAAAAACTGTAAGAACTCTTGACCTTTTCTCGCGTCGCCTATACCACCTCCCCCTCGCCCCCCATCCACTTTATAGGCGGAGTTTGAAAAATTCTTTATTTGCGTTCTCTCAAAACATGATTGTTCAATAAACATGAAATATTAAGGAACGAAAAGTGAAAATGGGGAAGTCAGATAAAAAAAAGTGGCGGAGAGGAAAAACAGGAAAGGGATGAAAAGGGGAAGAAGAAAGTAAGGAAATAAAATATTGTGAAGAAGTAAAAGCGGGGGAGAGATGGGAAGACAAAAGAGGGAGAAGAAATAAGGTACGAGAGAAAATAAAGGAAAGAGAAGGATCCCTTAAAACACAATAAAGTGATTATGTGTGTGCTTTAAATAGAGTGGCAGGTGACCTGGTGGTCTGGGGGTAAGGTGTCAGACTTCTGTGCTGGCGGCCGGGGTTCAATTCTCGGTCCCGGCACAGATTTATCTGATTACCAAACCCTTCCTTCACCTCTGACAAGACATCTTGTGAATGTGGGGAATGCCAGGCCTCCACCGTGGTTCGGATTCCACGTTAAACTGTAGGTCCTCCATTTCATCTCACAATCACCCTACCATTACACATTAGCGTAAGTGCGTATAACCCGAACGGGTAGTAAGACGCGGTGCTAATAATAATAGTAAATAGAGTGGAAAGTGGTATGAGAATGTACAGTAGCTCCATGGCTTCTTTGGTGCTGACTGACAGCTTTGAAAAGCTACCAGACCAAATTATGTATCCCTACGCTGGACCATATGATCAGCAAAAACATGTGTTCAGCAGCTGTCACTTTTGACGGTCAAAATGTAGGTATATACCAAAATGTTGACTGTCAGAAGTCAGCTGTGAGCTGCCAGTCAGCACCAAAGAAGCCGTGGGGCTACTATAGGTAGCCTCTGTATCCCAAACATCTCTGGAGGCTCGTGTTGCCCCATTGGAATTAATAACAATATTACGTATTTGGTCACATTCTTAGTCTTTATTCCTTTATCACCCGTTCAGGTTATACACATATAATACATTCACGACTTTAGTTTACTTGGATGACAGCTCAAAAAGTTACTAGAAATAGTCCCTAATATATCACCACGCCAACAGCTGACATCTATCACTTTGGATAACTGTAATTAAAACGTATGGTAATATATTAATGTGATAGTTAGCCACAGACATTTAGGCCAATATTATTTATATATCTATTTGAGGTCGGGCATAAGGCTTATTTATCTTTTTATTCCACTTAAAAAAAATTATTCACATCACTTTCAAAAAAAGGTCTAACATTGCTTCAAAATGGTTATCAAAAAATTTACTATTATTATTAGCACCGCGTCTTACTACCCGTTCGGGTTATACACACTTACGCTTAATGTGTAATGGTAGGGTGATTGTGAGATGAAATGGAGGACCTACAGTTTAACGTGGAATCCGAACTACGGTGGAGACCTGGATCAACAAATTTAAACTATGTGATTGAACGTGACGGAAACCAGTTCTTTACAATGATGCACCCGCAGTGGATACAAATATTTTATTCAGTTAAATATTTCGAAATACGATAAAATAATCATAAACTAAATTATATATATAACAATTATTATCTCTTTTCCAAGTAAATATAATGCCTGTATTAAAAGGTATATCCGCATTTTCGTAGAGGCAAAGTGGAAAATGTATGCACTATATCACACATCATAATTAACGTTCCAAAACGGAGAATAAGTACTTTTTTAATTTTGTTTAAAATATTGTTTGGGATTGGGTAAAAGGAAATTATTAAAAGTTATGAAATAGTGTAAGAAAACTTAAGTTTACGTTATTTTAAATGAAAAATATAGCAGGTAATTTAAAAACTTAACATTTATAACCAAACAGTTATCTTTTACGAGTGTTACAGTAGCCCCATGACTTCTTTGGTGCCGACTGACAGCTCACAGCTGACTTCTGACGGTTCAACATTTAGGTATATACCTAAATTTTGACCGTCAGAAGTGACAGCTGCTAAACACATGTTTTTACAGATCATTTGGTCCGACGTAGGGATACATAATTTGGTCTGGTAACGTTTCAAAGCTGTCAGTCAGCACCAAAGAAGCCGTGGGGTTACTGTAGCAACCAAGAAACTAAACATATGATTTTTGAACTGTCATCCAGGTAAAAACCTATGGTGAACAGACTTTATACGATAATTACTGTAATGTGGTGAGGATGAGGAAGGAAGAATTTTAGATGTAATCTACCCGCATTTGCGTGTGAGGACAGAGGGAAACAATTTAGAAAAAAACACCATAACTAGACCCAATGGGGATTTGAAACCCTGACCTCCCCGTCAACAGCAGGCCAGTCTAACACGAGAATGACGCCATAGACGATTCAGCCATTGAAGCGGGTTGGAATAAATAAAAATATCACAGTTGTATTTACATTCTTAGCATATTCAGTTAGCGATGTAAAGATAAACTTTAAAATTATCAATAAGGATTTAGTATCGAAAGCGTTTGATACATTTTTAAATGGACTTCATTATTATTACTATTATTATTATTATTATTATTATTAGCACCGCGTCTTACTACCCGTTCGGGTTATACGCACTTACGCTAATGTGTAATGGTAGGGTGATTGTGAGGTGAAATGGAGGATCTACAGTTTAACGTGGGATCCGAACCACGGTGTAGGCCTGGCATTCCCCACATTCACAAGATGTCGTGTCAGAGGTGAAGGAAGGGTTTGGTAATCAGATAAATCTGAGCCGAGACCGAGGATTGAACCCCGGCCGCCAGCATAGAAGTCTTAACACCTTACCCCTAGACCGCCAGGTCACCTAAATGGTCTTCATGATTAATAAATTAGATAAGACATATTTCTGGAATTGCCAATTTTGGTGACTTTCAATAAACGTTGGTAGTCGAAAGTGGGCTTAATATAAAAATAATAATTATGGTTTAGGTAACTTGGCTAGCGTGCTTTTAAAACAAAACGTCCAAAGTCCAAGGTATCAACCCATTGAAGCCCGTTTTACCTGGGATACTATGTATACATACATACAGGGCTACCTCTCGAACTATGAAAATGGTTAATAATACGTGTGCGGCCTTGCTTACATTAGAGGCACTAAATAAAGGAAAGCTTTACCTTCAGACCAAATGTTTATTATAAGAGCGTGTCAGGAAGTTACGTTATCTATTTTCACGTATTCATACGCCATGTCATACAATCTACAACTGTTAGCTTTGGGACACATGTATTATAAGATATATTGGATAAAATAATAATATAGTAGTTTGATATCAACGGTGACCATACAATTTTTTGTTTAAAAGAATCTTCGTTTGAAAATCGGACAGCACTGAACTTGATAAGGGCTAAAAGAGGGGGAGGGGGGGGCAAATTTAATCAGAAATATGTGGATAAATACCCCCCCAAGGTATTAGATAATTGCTCTTGACACTATCACAGGACAACACTTCAACCCACCACCACACCATACAATGCAGTTTATTTACCTTTGAAGGGGATAAATAACAACACAGAAATACTAAAAGACGTCACCGGAAAGTCCCTTATTATCTGAAAAAATTTCACCCGGGATAGTAAAAAAATAAAAGACTACATAATCGTCCGATGTAGTAGAAAAGTCACGAGTTAAAATAAACTATCGCACCAAACCGCAAACAACATTACACCACTCGACAGAACAAGGTAGCACAAGGAGAAAATATATTCGTAGCCTAGGAATCCTTGGAACGAGGTAATACGACCACTAGCACACTCTATCAGCGAGGGAATCAACTAACTAGATATAAACACAGAGGGGGGGACCACTTAGTATCGACCGCACACGCCCTCTCGGTCGGGAGAACAAAGTTTTGACCGTAAGAAATGGGTGTGACCTGTTCAGGTTACACATATGTGCTGATAATTACATTAATGAGTTGGGGAGAAAGAGGTTGAATTTTAGAGGAAGTATATCCGCATTTTCGTAGAGGCAAAGTGGAAAACAATAGAGAAAAAAAAAACCTCAATACATCAAACCGGAATTAAGAGCCCCGAACTAAGGCAGTCTAGTAGTATAACCTCACCAACACCAAACCACTGATGTATTATTATTATTAGCATCGCGTCTTACTATCCGTTCGGGTTATACGCACTTACGCTAATGTGTAATGGTAGGGTGATTGTGAGATGAAATGGAGGACCTACGGTTTAACGTGGAATCCGAACCACGATGGAGGCCTGGCATTCCCCACATTCACAAGATGTCTTGTCAGAGGTGAAGGAAGGGTTTGGTAATCAGATAAATCTTTGCCGGGACCGAGAATTGAACCCCGGCCGCCAGCATAAAAGTCTGACACCTTACCCCTAGACCACCAGGTCACCGAACCGATAGTTAGATGCAGTGCTTGATAGATAAAATAGAATCCTGACCGTTTTAAATAAATATTGTTATTTGAATCATTAGCTATTTCACATCCACCCCTAAGAGGGCCCCATTTTAAGATGGGCCACACTGGGGTAACCCGTCTAGATAAGTTTACCGCCTTTCTCATGTTTATTTTTATCGTATGGCATTACTGATCGAAAAGGACATACCAACCGATCCGGTCGCCTGTATGGGGACTATTAGCCGGACACAGCATTTCCCAGGGTACACCACAGGGGGTTTTCTAAACATACCAGCACCGAGATGATGTGAGGATTATGATAATGAAGGGGTGTAAACCGTGTATTAACCTAACTTAAGCCTAATTTACAAACCCCTGACGGCCATTGGGATAATTCCTCTTAAGATAAGAATACCTAAGGTGCAAGCCGGGGACCGAACCCCGAGACCCTCATGTTCGTGACCAATACGAGGTGAGTAAATTATTTATAGTGGCTCAAACTGCAGGCTCACGGATGGTTGATTCCGCATATCAAAAATAAGATAATTTGTGAACTAACACGAGTCAACACCAAGCACCATTAAACTGATAACGGGCCCATCTAACCACGGGGACGAGCCGGAACTGCAGGAAGGCGGACATAAGGGACAGGCAGCCTCTTCAATCATGTCACCGGGCACGTAAAGGTTTAAATCCTGGTTGGGTGGACTGGGGTTTTTTTCAAAAATGATTTCCTCTCTTTTGCCGAAAAAATGCTGATATATTTCCATTAAATTCTACCTTCCTAATAACTAGACTGTTGTTATAAATGTTTGAGATAAGATGTGTAGTACATATGGATTCAATATCCTCCCAAACTTGCAGCTTAGTGTCGTAACTATAATAATAATAATATTTAGCACCGCGTCTTACTAACTGTCCGGGTTATACACTTTAAGTACTAATTACGCTAATGGCTTAGGAATTAGGAAGGTTGAATTAGAGTGAGTGAACCCGCATTTGCGTGGAGGGACAGTGGAAAACCATTTAGGACCCCCCCCCCCCGCGTTCACCCGACCGAGATTCGAACCTCGATCTCCCCGTCCTCAGCAGTCAAGCTCAACACGACTAGCGCGTTTGACAACTACGCCACCGAGGCGGGTAATTTGTTGATATTGATAGCCAGTGTGGAAACCTTTTAGTATTAATCTTTCGTTTCATTATAATTTTATGGAGTTCCTTTTTTTTACTTGAACATTCCGTTTTTTTACATACAACAGAATGTTCATTTTTATCAGGGACCGGACTTTGAAAACCCAAACATTATCAAAAAATGGCTGTAGAATTACCCGAGAATTCTAAAAAAAAACTTGATTTTACACACAAAAAAAGTATCTAAGAATATGAACAAAAACTCGTAATAAATGCACACGACTAAATCAGACACGCACTTTACAATGATTATTGGAAAATAAAAAATGTACATGTGCATGTATTAAAAAGATTCAAAAACTAAACGCTTGCATTATTCTAAATATAGCATTGGTTTATATATATATCTGCTTCAGAATTAATAGCTACCACCTCCCAACTAGGGATGTGAAAACAATATCGATACTTCACTAGTATTGATATTTTCCTTTCGATACTAATCTTTTTTTACTCGATACTTGTTCCCAATACTTTTACTGATATTAGTATTCACACTCCGGTATCTAAATAAACAACTTCTTTGCTACCAACACTCATGTTGGGATTATATTTTTACTAGAGTGGACTGTGGAGGAAGAACAAATTACACTCTCTCTCAATTCTCACTCATTTTCTGCAACTCTAGCTTTCAACCTCATTTGGCCCGTCATAATTAAAAGCGGTTCTTTCATCGGTGGGGTGAGTTGCCACCAGTCTACTTACTACCTCTTCATTTATCAATAAACACGGTCATCACAAAACTAAACAACATAAACTTTTGCACAGCTCAATGAACTTAATTTTAAAAAAAAAGAATGCCCCAAACAGACGAAGCAGAAAAGTGTATGTGCGTTTTTTAGGCTGGTGAAGCAGGACTCCGCCCCCAGACACCCAGCCATCAAATTTGGCGCGTTTATGGCAATTGGGTGTGCCAATATGCCTGCCAAATTTTATGATTCTAGCTGCCCCATGAGTGTGTCCGAAAATTTAAAAAAATTGTGGAAAATGTGCAAAATTTACCTAAAATCAAAAAATCAATCTCTATCTCAACAAATCGGTAACTGCTGGTGCAATCCGTTTTTTGATAGGTCTTACCGTTTAGCCACAAGAAACCTCCGAAGAAAGGTCCGCACCGACTTTAAAGTTGCTCCAACATTTTGAATTTTTTTCGGGGGTTAGAAATTAAATTTTTTAGCTTTTTGGAATTTTTCCGTCTGTTAAAGGCTAGAAGCTATAAGTTTGCCAAATTTCAAGTTTCTAGCTCATCTGTAAGTGGGTCATATCAGTGATATCAGTGAGTGAGTTAGCTGTGTGGCTTTATAGTAGTATAATTCAAATAAAAGTTTATTTTTATTTTTATAGTATTACAACTTTACAGCGATAAGTTATTTCGTATCTCAAACAGTTGCGGATATATTATCAAAATTGGAAGTTTCCGCTAGTATAAAGTAATCTCAAAGTCATTTTCACGGGAAAGCGAGAATTGCCATCTTGTTTATAATAATGAATATTGTCTAGATATAAAATTTGAACAAAATCGTTTGGGCTGATTTAAAGAAAATAATTTCCTTTGTATTTTGGCCCTTCGGTAAACCACCCTTAATCTTAGGGTTAGATATTTAATACCCAAAACTGCATTTACAAAGTGTTAGCCAATAGAATAGTTTCGACTTTAAGACAATATACAAACTACATCGCAAAAAAAAAACCTCTTTTCGGTTTCAGCGGGTTGTGAAATGTCAACCTTTATCAAAATCTCGAGTTAAATTTTTTTGACGATTCTAATACTTCTCTCTCCAAGTGGCTGAGAGAAAGTAAAAATACTTATTAAACATAAATGTATCAAAATTACTCGAAAACACATAAAATTAACTGAAAAATGATGCTAACCTAGAAATGACCTAAATATATTATTACATATATTTCTTAACACCGCGTCTTACTACCCATTCGGGTTCGATATGATATCTATATGCAGCTATAACCGTAGCCAACAAATATAATAGCTTGCCTATTTAATCTATCATGAAACCACAGACATAAAAATATAGTTACGGTAGGATATAAGAAAGTTTGGATTAATTATTTTCACCGTTTATTTTAGTTAACCTCTGCTATTTTTGTGGCGCACACAGAAAAATGTTTCTCTAAGCTGACATTAATATAATGTTGTAGCCGAGAAAGCGGTGGCCTGAACCATTAATGGTAGATTAGAAAGAGAAAATATCCGAAAATATTGTAATTAAGTAAAAAAAAGTAGTCATTAAAAACCGTTATACAAAATGTCTTGAGTGGAATTACCAAATAAGGTAAACCTTGATTTCCATATGGAGCTCCGTTTGGACCATTGACACAGCCTGAGAGTCACTAAAATTAGGCATTCTATAAATATGTGTTATTTGATTTTTACTTTCTCTCGACACCTCGGAGGGAAAGTATTGTGATCGCCAAAAAAAAATCAAAATTGAGATTTTGATAAATGTCGATGTTCCATGATCCCTGTCTGTACCTCGGGCTACTAGAGACGAACCTACTTTACCAAATGGGATAAAACTGGATATAGACTGTAGGGTTTCATAAAGTCCCTCAGAGTGTATTAGAAATTAGATATCTAACCCTAAAATTAAGGGACGGGTGGTTTAGTGAAGGGCAAAGGGGGAGAAAATAGATTTTATCAAAATTAGCTCTAACAATTTTGATTAAATGTATATATGTGTGTGTGTGTGTTTATCATTTAAACCAGATTGTGATACTCATGTTCTCATAAAAATGACTGAGGGTACTATACATGAAGGAAATTATCAAATTTTCAGCATCCCTCCGCAACTATTTTAGATACGAAATAGTTTATCATTGTAAAGTTGTAGTAGGGCCTACTATTAAAGATAAAAAACTTTTATTTGAGGTTATACAACTATAAATCCACACGGTGACTCACTCAATCACTCACCGACATTAATGTCTACCCACTTCCAGATGAGCTAGAAACTTGAAATTTGGCAAACTTGTAGCTTCTAGCCTACAATCTGCGGGAAAATTCCAAAAAGTTAAAAATGTAACCCCCGAAAAAGATTCAAAATGGTGAAGAAGCTTTAAAGTCTTAAGTTGTTAAGTTCAAAACAACGCTGGAATTACATTAGTTAATATTCACTTGTGGTTTAGGGAAGGAGCCCCCAGCGAACAAAGCGCGTATATCTTTATAAAACATATATTTCCTGAGCTATAATCAAATATATGTACTTTTTAAATTCAGGCCTTTGAAAATTAATTTGATTCTTATGAGGTGACCTGGCGGTCTAGGGGTAAGGCGTCAGACTTCTGTGCTGGCAGCCGGGGTTCAATCCTCGGTCCCGGCACAGATTTATCTGATTACCAAACCCTTCCTTCACCTCTGACAAGACATCTTGTGAATGTGGGGAATGCCAGGCCTCCGCCATGGTTCGGATTCCACGTTAAACTGTAGGTCCTTCATTTCATCTCACAATCACCCTACCATTACACATTAGCGTAAGTGTGTATAACCCGAACGGGTTGTAAGACGCGGTGCTAATAATATTATGATTCTTATGCTCTGTGGTGGACAAAGATGTTTCTCTTTACTCAAATTGTCTGTAAAAGTGTTCTTAGTTCCTAATGGCATAGATTAAGTTTCGGTGTATATTATTTCATTTATGATCTTTGGTGTAGTCTTTCTAAAACAATGTATATACGTATTATTTCGTATCAAAAATCTTACAAGTTTTAAGTAAATGTATATTTTAAGATAAAATCAGGATAAAGTCTGTGCGGTGTACCGTATCATTTTAATTAGAAAGTTAATTTAAAAAGTTGGCAAAAGCTTCCAATATCACTTTCTTCTGATTGCTGTATGATTTCTCTTTACATTATTAAATATTTTTGGCACCGCGTCTTAATACACCTATGTACTAATATATTAGAAATGATAAAGATGTTTGATTTAAAGGAAGTGAACCAGCATTTGCTTCTATGGAGAGTGTAAAACCATTTAGGGGAAAACCACTCAGTAAGCCCGACCAGGATCAAACCTAGATCTCCCCATCACTGGCAGTCTAGTCCAACATGAGCGTAGCGCGGTAGACCATGCGGCTACCGAAGCCGGTACATGACTAATTAAACGGGCTAAGAATGTAAATACAATAATTAATGTAGGTATAATATTTTAAAAATAGGACTATAGCCATAATAAGATTATGATCGAAAGAAACTTTTAAAAAATACAATACTTTTTTACAATGTATTTAGTACATTTTTTGTAAGTATTAATAATATCTATCAAAAGTGACAGCTGTGGATCACATGACTGGACGCGTATATATTTGAAAATTCTATATCTTATAACCGTAAAATTAAGTTTTATTCTGCTTGAATTTGAATATAAGTATTTGAATGACTGTTAATAAAGTTATTTAAATTACTTTCGTATATCCACGAGTCAAAGTTGTGCCATTATGGTAAAAACAGATTAACTATACTTATTAAGGAAATTAATTGTTCATGCTTATATTATTTGCATCTTTCAATTAATAAATCGATTAACGATTTAAAAGAATAACCAACCTTTAGGTAATACAAATTGGGATGTATATATTAAAGTTTTCCGAATCATTTGTTTTTATGATTTCTTTTAAGAGACAACATATCATAAATTCTATTTTATTTGAAAATGCCAAACAAATACTTAATAATCAATTATTATATTTTAGGAAGTTACATAGGTATAAAAGGTATTATGATTAAGCTTATTATAACTTATTCAAATAATTATTCTATATTAAAATATTATAGTCCACTCTCATTAATACAAGATCTATAAGTATGTTTTTCAAACTTACTAAACAATCCAATTCTCATAGATAGAGCCTTATCAAATGTTCATACGTCAAATAATTTTATATACAGCTGCAGATTTTTATACTATCAATACAGACTTCTGTGCTGGCGGCCGGGGTTTAATCCCAGGTCCCGGCACAGATTTATCTGATTACCAAACCCTTCCTTCACCTCTGACAAGACATCTTGTGAATGTGGGGAATGCCAGGCCTCCACCGTGGTTCGGATTCCACGTTAAACTGTAGGTCCTCCATTTCATCTCACAATCACCCTACCATTACACATTAGCGTAGGTGCGTATAATCCGAACGGGTAGTAAGACGCGGTGCCAATAATAATAAACTATGAATACATATAAAATAACTAATATATTATATACATATATAATTTGATAGTAGTAGATGGTAGACGAGAAAACTTCAAAACAAATGTTGACAAACGGCCGCTTATTTTAGGGTTAGAAGGGGAAGGGGGGTCCAGGATGTCGGCAAAATGATTAGCTTCTATAGAAACCCCGATTTTTCTAATAAGTAGCCAATTTTTCTGCAGTGTTATCAGCTTCAGTGACTCATTTGTACAACCATTCTTTGTTTACATCTACATGGAAACCATGATTTGTGTATAGTTGTATACCGGTAAATAAACTATTTTGTAGATGGTAAAAATGAACTACGATACTCAGATGACCTCAGAAACCTTAATTTATCTCTTCAAACGTAAATAGTTATTGTAGTTTTAATAAATAGTATATTTCAAGGAGAATGTTCTCCACACACTGATTTCAGTGAGGATACAGTCTAAGGTTTGCGATGAAATGGAAATATACGAGGCTATTTCTGGTAACCGGTACATTTTTCTTATGATTTTGTACGGCTGGGCCGATCAACCTTCTTGCCGATTAGGCCGATGCCTATTTATCATTTGTTGCCGATCACAGATGCCGATCAGTTGGTTTAATTTCCTTACAATATTTCAATGCTAGTATACAAAACAACAAACATAAGTTTTTGAATATAAATAATTTTCTACTCATTAAATTATTGGCAAAATATTAGTAAACACAAATAAATAATAATAAAGAATTTAAATATGCTGTGGAAACTATTTGAAAAGGGGGGGGGAGGGGCAAGTACAAGGTAGGTAAGTCTTAAGACCACTTTGATATAAATCTAAAATGCTCAAACTGTGAGCATAAATTATTAATAATTTATAATAATCGTGGTGTGAAGGGGAAAAAAATCTGCGTGGAAATAAACATTAAAGTTAATATACTTTAACCAAAAAATAGTGATGATGGCAAAATGAATATTTTAAAGTCGTTAAATATAGTAATCGGCTAATATATAATAGGTGATAATGGTGAAGAATTATCTGAGAATCCAGTAGCCACGAATCGGTGTTGAAATTTACCCTCTCTCTAGTATAAGTAATATATCTCTCACTTGCAAGTATGAGTCAGCTCAACCTCAGACTGTCCTTTCAAACATTACTAACACCCCCACTCCGCCTTCACCCTTCCAAAGACAAGACAATCGCTTCCCAGTGAGTACAAAGGACCCTGTTGTCTACTACCCGGATTAAAAATAGAGTCACGTTGAGTCATCATTATCAGACTTCTAACATACACAGTTAAAATGATCGGCGTAAATAATCGGGTTCAAAATGCCGATCATTGCCTTAACTGATGTGCCATAATCGGGTTCAAAATGCCGATCATTGCCTTAACTGATGTGCCATAATCGGGTTCAAAATGCCAATCATTTCCTTAACTGATGTGCCATAATCGGGTTCAAAATGCCGATCATTGCCTTAACTGATGTGCCATAATCTGGTTCAAAATGCCAATCATTGCCTTAACTGATGTGCCATAATCGGGTTCAAAATGCCGATCATTGCCTTAACTGATGTGCCATAATCTGGTTCAAAATGCCGATCATTTCCTTAACTGATGTGCCAAAATCGGGTTCAAAATGCCGATCATTGCCTTAACTGATTGCCATAATCGGGTTAAAAATGCAGATCATAGGCTTGAACGAATCTGCCATAATCGGGTTCGAAATTCGGATCATCGGCTTAGCCAAATGTGCCATAATCAACCAATGATCGGATTAATAATCGGCATCGGTTAAGCCCTAATTTTCTAATACTTTTTTCATGTCTAACCAAAAAAAGGTACTTAGCATATGTCTCATATAAACGTAGTAACATATAAAAAATTATTAATATCCATAACGGCAGATATCTTGGATTAATGACGTCACACAGGCCCTCTTAAATTCCAACAAAACACCTGCTAGTTCACGATTGCGTCATAACCAATGTATCCGAAATAGTCATACCTTCCCTTCATTCAAAATCCCAGGAGCTAGTTATTGTAACAGACGTCCCTTCACTAATTTCTCTTTGGCTAAAAATAATAGCAAGTCAACTCTTAAGGGGGCGGCCAGACTGAGCGCGCGAGCGACTAAAATATAAAATAGAACACATTGGTTGTAATGGGAGGTGGCCACACTGGAGCGAGCGACTGAGCGCGCGCGCTTGAAAGATAGAACTGTTTCTATTTTTCAAGCGCGCGCGCTCGACCCGTTACACTCTAGTTTACAGGCGCTGGTCAATATTATTCTATGTTGGTTCATTGAGTGATGGTAAACTTCTCATTTTGACATGATATTTGACTTTTTTCTATCAGTGATAGCTTTAACACACTTTCAATTAATGGCCTAATTTAATTGGTAAGACAATAAATATATGTAAGCCCGATATGTTAAAATACTTCAATATTATAATCAAAGTAGGCCTTTACAAATAATAATCACCATTAGTTTGGAGAGTATGAAAAAGCCCCAACAATAAATAAGTACCCGCCTCGGTGGCGTAGTTGGCTAACGCGCTTCCCGTGTTGAGCTCGACTGCTGAGGATGGGGAGATCGAGGTTCGAATCTCGGTCGGGTGAACTGGGGGTGGTTTATCCTAAATGGTTTTCCACTCTCCTTCCACGCAAATGCGGGTTCACTTCCTCTAATTCAACCTTCCCAATTCCTAATCCATTAGAGTAATTGGTACTTAAAGCGTATAACCCGAACGGGTAGTAAGACGCGGTGCTAAATATTAAATAAATAAGTTTTAAGAATCACCTTCAGTTCACTGAGCCTTCGAACCTTTACCTCCCAGTAAAAAGCTATGGAGTGCAACGCACCATTCCGCCACTGGTGCGGCTAATCTTATTTTAAAACACTTCAGTACATTAAAAATATTTGTTGTAAGAATTTTCGAGGAGCAGAGATGTACCAAGTGTCTTTGACAGAGACATCTTCTCTAATGAACTAGGGTCTGCTAATTACGCGCTCCCTCGCCAGTGTGGCCACCCAGTCGCTTAGGCGCTCGCTCGCACGCTTGTCAGTCTGGCCGAACACTTACGTGAGTGGTTCGGTGCACCAAATAGACGGAGAGGAGTCGTTTTAAAATCCTCATCGTGGTGTTAAGGGGGGAAAAAATATAGGTTTTGCTTGAAAATAAAAACAAAAAGCTATAAATCTATGAAAATTTGATCGCCTTTGAAGGGTAAACCTTTAAACTATAAAATCAAGTGAAGCCTAATTTTATAGACCTTTTCCCAATAAAAAGTTACATTTTAGGGCGATATTAAGCAGCCATCACTAGCAACGAACCACAGTAATCTAGTCAAATGTTATCGTCTTACTACCCGTTCAGTATACGCCCATGTACTAATCACGCGAATGGTTTCAGGTGTTTAGAAAAGTTATATTTATAGGATGTTTACCCGTGGAGAGAGAATGGAAAACTATTTAGGGAAAACCACCTTTAATACACCCGACTGAGATTCGAAACTGGATCTCCCCCATCATCGGCAGGCTAATGTACTGCGAGAGTAGCGCTTTAGACCACGTGGCCACCGTAGCGGGGGTTATAAGCGTTGAACGTAAAGAATGTGCTTGTATTTTCTGACCAAATCCCTGCTGTGTTTTGTACGTTGTGGAATGATGATGATAACAGCTGGTAACGGAGTGATCCAGTAACAAGCAGTGACCCAACAAACTATAGAGTAGCAGCCCGGCAGGTGAACTAGGTCGCAGGGGCGAGAGGTGTGGTCGGTCAGGTTCTCTCCAGCACTGAATCAATAACAGTGAGTCAGATTGGAGAGGAGAGAGGATTGAGATATTAGAGAGGGGGGGGAGATATCGGAGAGAGTATTAGGGAGAGAGAGAGCCTGACAGTAAGGGAAAGTACTTGAGAGTAAGAAAAAGAGATATACCAATAGGAAGGAATAAAATGACCAGGAGAAAGGGAGGAAAATAGATCGAGAGGAAGGGAAAGGATGAGAGAACAAAAGAAAGGTAAAATAATAGAGAGCGTGAAAAAAAGGGATAGGGATATACAGAGAACAAAGGAAAAGGGTGAGGAAAGATAGAGACCAATAAAAAGGTAAGACGAGAAGAAGGAAAAGCTATAGAGACCAATAAATAGGTAAGACGAGAAGATGGAAAAGCTAGAGAAACCGAGAAGAATGTAAAAAAAGATAGAGATGAATGGAAAGGAAAGGAAACGAATCTAAAGTGAGCTATATGACGGGGAAAGAGGAAAGGTGGGGGAGATGAGGGTGTTACCGGGTTCGATTCACAAAAGAGCCGACAATGTATCTATCATTGATGAATTTTCGGTTGAGAAAATTGTCTTCTTCTATCTTCTCGAAAGCTTCGTAATGTTGCATTTCCTCATCATCCCAATCGCTTGTGGAAAAGAAATAAGACAACTTGACAAAACCACAGCGCACTTAACGCCAAGATAGTAAAACATGGCGAGGTCAAGGCTTAAATACCAGACAAGATAAATAAAACCCTGTGAAATCACTCACAGCGTGAAGAGTAGTATAGTTTGTTAGATCTCTCACAGCGTGAAGAGTAGTATAGTCTGTTAGATCTCTAACAGCGTGAAGAGTAGTATAGTCTGTTAGATCTCTAACAGCGTGAAGAGTAGTATAGTTTGTTAGATCTCTCACAGCGTGAGAAGTAGTATAGTTTGTTAGATCTCTCACAGCGTGAAGAGTAGTATAGTCTGTTAGATCACTCACTGCTTGTAGGGTAGTATAGATTGTTAGATCCTCTAAAACTTGGTAGCATAATCTGTTAGATCAATCACAGCTTGGAGGGTGGTATAGTCTGCTAGATCCCTCACAGCCTGGAGGGTAGTATAGTATGTTAGATCCCTCACAGCCTGGAGGGTAGTATAGTGTGTTAGATCCCTCACAGCCTGGAGGGTAGTATAGTATGTTAGATCCCTCACAGCCTGGAGGGTAGTATAGTGTGTTAGATCCCTCACAGCCTGGAGGGTAGTATAGTGTGTTAGATCCCTCACAGCCTGGAGGGTAGTATAGTCTGCTAGATCACTCACAGCTTGGAGGGTAGTATAGTCTGTTAGATCACTAACAGCCTGGAGGGTAGTATAGTGTGTTAGATCACTCACAGACTGGAGCGCAGTATAGTGTGTTAGATCCCTCACAGCTTGGAGGGTGGTATAGTCTGCTAGATCCCTCACAGCCTGGAGGGTAGTATAGAATGTTAGATCACTAACAGCCTGGAGGGTAGTATAGTGTGTTAGATCACACACAGCCTGGAGGGTAGTATAGTGTGTTAGATCCCTCACAGCTTGGAGGGTGGTATAGTCTGCTAGATCCCTCACAGCCTGGAGGGTAGTATAGTATGTTAGATCACTAACAGCCTGGAGTGTAGTATAGTGTGTTAGATCACTCACAGCCTGGAGGGTAGTATAGTCTGTTAGATCACTCACAGCCTGGAGGGTAGTATAGTTTGTTAGATCCCTCACAGCTTGGAGGGTAGTATAGTCTGTTAGATCCCTCACAGCCTGGAGGGTGGTATAGTCTGTTAGATCCCTCACAGCTTGGAGGGTAGTATAGTCTGCTAGATCACTCACAGATTGGAGGGTGGTATAGTCTGTTAGATCCCTCACAGCTTGGAGGGTGGTATAGTCTGTTAGATCCCTCACAGCTTGGAGGGTGGTATAGTCTGCTAGATCCCTCACAGCTTGGAGCGCAGTATATAGACGATCAGATAGCGAGTGGTATTAAGGAACGAGTTCTCCCTTTCTCTCCATTAAATGAGATATCCCTTGATAGCGGGCCTGTCGAGAAACAGACGAACAAGGACAGCCGTGACTTGCTCTCAAACCTTCACTTTCACGGCGGATCAGAAATGAAACACTTGGACTGCTTCATAGAAAAATAACTCAACTCTGGGGTGTTATAGGTCGACAAACTAGATGACAGTGAATCGTGAGTTGCAGCGGCGGAACTTAAGGGGTCAGGGCGTGCGAATCTTCGAAATATCAAAGTCGAAGGCCAAATATCCTTCGCTTCGACTTGAGACAGTTACAATAGCCCTTGCATCATCGAAACATTTCGCACGTTAGAAAAAACATCGGTATAACACTTTAAACAAATTTGATACATCTCCTTAAGGTGGAATGGAATAAGACGTAAACATAAACTTTTTAAATGAAGAGAAAAGTTATCAAATTCCAGCATTCACTTAAGTACTAGTAAGACTGTAGTAACGATAATAACATGGAGGAAGGGAGATCTACTGTTCATAGAACTACTACAGTAGCCCCATGGCTTCTTTGGTGCTGACTGACATCTTTGAAACGTTACCAGACCAAATTATGTATACCTACGCCGGACCAAATGATCTGTAAGAACATGTGTTTAGCAGCTGTCACTTCTGACGGTCAAAATGTAGGTATATACCTAAATGTTGACCGTCAGAAGTCAGCTGTGAGCTGTCAGTCAGCACCAAGGAAGTCGTGGGGCTACTGTAGGTATTATTAATTTTACTACTAACACCATTAGTATCCTATCTATTTATGTAGTTGGAATGAGAAAGGTGATTTTATAGTAAGTGCACCTAAACTTGCGCGCAAAGGGGTAATAACCAAAATCAGCCTTC
>CABFOW010000715.1:117388-176225 GCA_902141385.1 Timema californicum | reverse complement strand
TGTGTATGTTACTAAATAATTCGCACTAAGACACACTGTGTATGTTACTAAATAATTCGCACTAAGACACACTGTGTATGTTACTAAATAATTCGCACTAAGACACACTGTGTATGTTACTTAATAATTCGCACTAAGACACACTGTGTATGTTACTAAATAATTCGCACTAAGACACACTGTGTATGTTACTAAATAATTCTCACTAAGACACATTGTCCATTATGGCACATGGTTTATGTTACTAAAGGAACTCCACTAACACAATCTCACTAAAGGATGTATATTTGGAAATACTACGGATCCCTTTCTCAAGAGTTCATCTCACTTAACTTATCCACACCTCGATGTTCTGAAGATGTGCAATTTTAGTGCACCCCTTAGAAAATACACACCTATTTTTGGTGGTCAGTATTGATTTTTGTTTATTGTATTATTGTTTGGCTAGTGATGGTATCTATAAAAAAATATTAAAAGCTGCAAATCACACGACTAGACGTATGAGCACGAGTAACTTTTACAAGCTGTGTGCATTCGCCATCAGACGTTACAGTTTAAAGCAGGTTCCTAGAGTGAAATTGAGAAGACAGATAATTTTACAAGGCAGAAAACCGCAAAATGATACCTTTTCTGGTTCGAGAGTTACCTTTTATCTAATATCTCGGTTAGTCGTTCATGAAATGGGTTTATTTTATTTTTCAGGCTATCGGTATATATGGTAATCCGCCTTGCTCGTTGGGGGATCCGCCCCCAAACGCCCAATGAGTTTTTTTTTTTTGCAAGTGGATGTAAACTAATATAATTCCAGCGTTGTTTTGAAATTAAAAATGTGTAGAAAATGTGCAAAATTTACCTAAAAAAAATTGCTCTATCTAAGGTATAGGCCTAACACTATAACCGATGGAGATACGACAAAAAGTATTAGGACCAAACTTATGGATCTTGCCAAATCCGTAGCTGCTGGTGCAATCCGTTTTTTGATAGGTGTTACCGTTTAGCCACAAGAGACCGCCAAAGGTCCGTACCAACTTTAAGTTGCTCAATCATTTTGCATTTTTTTTTCGTAGGTTATAGATTAAAATTTATAGCTTTTTGTAATTCTCCCAGCGGTTCCAGGCTAGAAGCTATAAGTTTGCCAAATTTCAAGTTTCTAGCTCATCTGGAAGTGGGTAAACATTAATGTCAGTGAGTGAGTCATCTGTATGGCTTTATAGTAGTATAATATAGTTACTTAAAGGCCGGCCGGTCGCCCACCAATCTGATAAAACGTCCCATGGTGTGATATGACAATGTTTTAGACCCAGTGAGCGACGATGACGTGACAAAGGCCGGACAAAATTCAAGTCTAGTTACTGTCATGGCGTCATGTGAAGATGATATAGATATTTTGCTTTTAAGTAGTTGTTCTTTACCGATATTGGAAGAGGAGATCATATAGTGTTGGCTACATCCTCTGTACAAAGAAAGATACATTTTAGTGTTTTTAAATAGATTGAGAAAATGATGAAAATAAGTTAAAACATTCCTCCCGCATGAGTGTAAAATGTTTTGATTTTCTTCGTATGAAGACAAGATTAGAAAACTTCACACAAACTATAGACTCACAGCAAACGAGAGAAGGCTCATAAGATTAATGAAAACAGAAAACAAATAATAATAATTTTACTTAGTAATAATAGGATGACCTGCTTCAGGTAAGGTTGTATCAGACGAGCAAAACCCATCGGGCAGAAGTGCACGGACCTTCGTCGGACATATGCATGTCAGACGATGCTATATGACAAAGTCAGTTCGATGTGCGGCAACTGATTCAAACAACGTGTAAAATTCTTCGTCGGACTGTCATATGAATGAATGAATGAATGAATGTCTTTGTCAGATTGGTTGGCGACAGGCCCAGTGGGGTAAGGTTGAGGAAGGCAGCATTAAAACCAGGCCGGGATTCGAAGTATAGCCTCTCCCATCACCAGACAACTTGACAAGACTAGACTTGTACCTTTATTGGCGTGACTGTCTATGTGGGTATCTATCTCTCTATTGAATACAAAAGTTCATGTATTTTATTTAGTCTTACCTTTTTTCTCGTCCAATAAAAGCGTCCTCACGTACTTAATAGGCGGCGTTAAGGCGCCCTTTTCCGGCTTCCCCACATAGTACAAGAAGTTTGAAAGTTCCCCGAACCCCTCGTGCACGACGCAGCCTCCAGGACACGAGCAGACGCCATGCTCCTCCAACGTCGTCGTCGTCGTCGTCGTGGGGGGCTGTGCCGTGCCACCATCGCTCATGGCATCCCCGCCGCCATCTTGCCGGGGCCGACAGCGCCTCTGGCGGTCGGGGTCCGGACCCAACGTTTTTCTGGCGATCCGCCCCGTGGGAGGTTTCGGAAGCGAGACACCGGAATCTGTTGCTCACTCGGACGGATCGCTATGCACAGACTTGCGACGTCAGACTATTTTTATTTGCCGGTCGATCGCTTGTTGTTTTTCTCGGCGGTTTTTATCGGAGATATAAAGTCAGAAGCTCAAGGTGCAAGAACCACACAGTAGTACAAAATACAAATGAGTTTATGATATCCCAAGAAAATCAGTAACAAACTTCACAAATAACCGAATCTTAAGAGTTCCATTTAAAACGAAAATATAATTTGAAACTACGTCTGTTGATGTATAAAACACACCCAGTTGTCACTCAACACGTCGTAAATCCAGTTGTCAAATGCTCACGCGAAAGTCGTTACACACGCGTTAATCACAAATAAGAAGCTATTAAAACGTGATGTGCAATCAGCCAATCGTTCACCCCAGATAAGAATTAGAGCGATGCGCAGACACTCAGTGCGCCGCTTTTAACTCCCGAGAAAAGTGTTTGCGTCAACGTTCGCCGACTGACTCACTATCACTGGCGCTGACTGGACCAGCTGTGTTCTCAATGAGGGCTACTGTCTACTGTTTTCTCGCGCCCAGCGAGAGTGACCCTGTGTGCCGCGGTGGAAGACCATCGTCAGCGGAACAGCGTGTTCCTCAGTCAACAAATAACCACAACGGGGAGGGGNACCACAACGGGGACGGGGGGGGGGGCAGAGACAAACCTTTAAGAATAGATCCCGCCGAGGGTCAAGGTTCATTAGGATTGACGGACGCAAACATTGGTATAATCTTCCCCAGGGTCCACAGTTGCAAATTACGCCGGTGTGTCTGCGCTACTAAAGACAAACAGGAAGTGACGTGTAATTAACGCTGCTATAACAAGTGTGAACATCACAGGTCAAAAGATGATTCAGGAAATGTTTATTCAGTAATCTTATTATGTAGTTAACTAACCATTTCTAAAAACTACAGGTAGGAGTGTAAAAGAACGCCAGTCGGTAGTTTTACAAGTTTTTGTAGCAACAATATTTCTTGATCAAAATAAAAGATATATACAGTCACCTCTGGTTATAATGAACCGCTGCGGACTTGGATATTTGGTTCATTCTGTCCGAAGTTCACTAAAAACTATTTTAAAAAAACGATTTAAAAAAAACTGAAAGTAATGGGTTAGTGTCAAACAAAATAAAGAGTTCAAATACAAACTCTCTTTATTGAATCTATTAATTTATATTTATAATAAGAAATCTGTTATATGCTGTTTATTGTACAGTAAACTGTTTTCACTAATATTTTTTCCAGATCCTTCTATAGAATTTGTGCTTTTTATACATTTAATTCCACACTCTATGCATTCAAAGAATTAAACTGAGTAGAAAAGTCTAATTTTTTGAGTTTCATATATCCTCTTGAAGGAAGGGATTAGTGAAAACAATCACTTAATGGCCACAGACTGTCATTAACTGTCCTGTAAATCCTGTCTTAGTTATACAACTCAGAAGACTGTCTTCCTTTACTTGCCAAGGACAAAGGTATTACAACTTTAGCCAGGTCAAGTGACTGTTAAAGCTCCCTCCTCTTTAGTGTTACCTAAACAATAACTCAGACAGAGAATCTGTGTCTTCAAGTTTAAACAACTGAAAAGTTATGTTTTTAAAGAATTATGATGTTAAAATGACATTTCTTACTGAAAGTTTCAATTTTTCTGTCCACTAAAACCAAAGTTGAGGGTTTTTTCACACACATTGAAATGTATATTCCATTCACGATAGGTTTTTACCTGGATGACAGTTCGAAAATCATATGTTTAGGTTTTGGGTTGCCAACACTTGTAAAAGATCACAGTTTTGTTATAAATATAAAGATCTTTAATTACCTGTTATATATTACATTTAAAATAACGTCAACTTAAGTTTTCTCATACTATTTCATTTTTTTAAATAATTTATTTTTGTCCAACTCAAAACAATATTTTAAACATAATTAAAAGTACTTATTTTTCGTTTTGGAACGTTATTGATTATGTGTAATATAGTGCACACATCAACAATACCTTTTAATACAGGCATCATATTTACTTGGAAAAGAGAAAATACTTTTTTTTTTACATACAATAAATGATTTTATGATTATTTTATCGTATTTTGAAATATTTAACTGAATAAAATATGTTTATCAACTGCGTGTCTGCATCATTGTAAGAAACTTGTTTACCGTTATGTTCAATCATATGGTTTAGATTCGTCAGTCGCCATCTTGAGGCTATGTTCGTTAGAAGGTTTTGTGAAAGTGGTGTTAATTTTTTTTTAAGTGGAATAAAACGATAAATAAACTTTGTGTCCGACCTAAAATAAATATATAAATAATATTGACCTAAATCATTGTGGTTAACTATCACAATAATATATTACCATCTGTTTTCATTACAGTCATCCAAAGTGATAGATGTCAGCTGTTGGCGTGGTGATATATTAGGGATAACTTCTAGTAACATTTCGAGCTGTCATTCAGGTAAACTAGCTCGTGAATGACTTATATGTTGGCTGGGAAAAATGAATTAGGTTCACTGTAGCCGAATGTTAACTACAACCAGAGTTGACTGTACGTGTAGTTTAATTCTCCACACGTAATAATCCCAACAGTTCTTTAATATTTGGTTGGCATGAATTTAATGGAATTTGAGGAGAAGCCTTTTCAAACGAAAAGAAAAAGTTCTAATCAAATGTTATGATGCCCATTATTTTCTTACGAAGCGATCTATATGACGGATTGAAAAGGTTACTGGATCTTCTTTCACGTATTTATACGCCAAGTCGTGTTATATGTCACTTTTGATACACGTCATTAATTCCTTTAAAACATCACAAGTTATATTGAAATAAATTTAAAAATGACACCTGAATACTGGAATTGAAATCGGAACCTTGGACTTAGAGCGCCAATGCTCTACTACTAAGCTATCCAGGGATCGTCCCTTGCTAAGGCTAATTCCTCAGTAGTAGTATTTTAAAGGTATTGATAATAGATCATTTGACGTATGAATGTGATAAAAAGATGTAACTTTTTTATCAATCAGATAAGGTTCTTCTTATGAAATTTGGACTGTACTAAGGCAATATTTCATTTAATGTACCCAAAAAAGATTGCTATTAATATGGGTATTTATTTATTTAGTACCACGACTTACTACCTGTTAAGGTTATACGCTTATGTACTAGGCATGAGGAAGGTTGAATTCAAAGGAAATGCACCCACATTTGCATGGAGTGTGGAAAACCATTTTGGAATAACCTCAAGACACTCAACCGAGATTTGAACCCCGATCTAGCAGTCATTAGCAGTCTAATCTAACACGGGAATGACACCTTAGATCACTTATTACTCGCTCCGGTGGTCAGATGGTCTGGTAGCGGTCTGTAGCCTAAGCCCCAGGGGCTGGATCCGGTCCACCGACTGATTTTATTTGGCCAGAAAAAGATTTAGCAAACAAACAATTGTGTTCAAAAAAATATGATACTGTATGAGAAATCTTAAGACTGAAATTTTTGGCTCGGTATTTTTTTTTTCAACCCAGTCCACAAATTAAAAAACATACGGCCCACGATATCAAAAGGGTTGCCAACCTCTGATCTAAAAGGTAAACTGGACTGCCAATGACGTGGAAATCGGGGTTCGAATCTCGGTCGAGTGTACTGAGAGTCGTTTCCTCTATGGTACAGTTTATAAGATACTAGATAGGGTCATGGTGTAATTAGTCAAGGTAAGACTGACACCTTGCTTTGTTTCCACTATGTTGCAGCTTATAAGATAGGGCCATAGTGTAATCAGTCAAGGTAAGACTGACGCCTTGCTTTGTTCCACTATGGTGTAGCTTATAAGATAGGGCCATAGTGTAATCAGTCAAGGTAAGACTGACGCCTTGCTTTGTTCCACTATGGTGCAGCTTATAAGATAGGATCATAGTGTAATCAGTCAAGGTAAGACTGACGCCTTGCTTTGTTCCACTATGTTGCAGCTTATAAGATAGGGTCATAGTGCAATAAGTCAAGGTAAGACTGACGCCTTGCTTTGTTCCACTATGGTGCAGCTTATAAGATAGGGCCATAGTGTAATCAGTCAAGGTAAGACTGACACCTTGCTTTGTTCCACTATGGTGCAGCTTATAAGATAGGGCCATAGTGTAATCAGTCAAGGTAAGACTGACACCTTGCTTTGTTCCACTATGGTGCAGCTTATAAGATAGGGCCATAGTGTAATCAGTCAAGGTAAGGCTGATACCTTCCAGGATAAACGGAGTGTATATTTTATTTATTTTATGTATTTTCTATAGAGGCAGGGACATGAGTTTCGAAGAAAGATTAAATTTAAGGAATTTTACTAAATAGATGTGTTGAAAAAAATAATTAAAAATAGATAAAAGAAAGGATGGGTGATCACGGGACCTTTGATAAATGTAAAAGGGGATCAAAAAGGTTTCCCGACCCTAGTCTAAGCCGAACGGTTAGTAAGACACGGTTATAAAAAAAACTCATTTAGTCAACTAAAGTTCTTCCTTTTCTTAAGGCACTTGGCCCTGTCGATTGCAAGCCTGAAACCTATTTTTGTTGGATGGTGGGCGGAGGGTAAAAGGCGTGGCATGGCTTCACAACCGACCAAAGTATCCTTCCGCGCCAACAAAAACAGAGGGATCACGGAAACCGTAGATGGCGCTAGCTACCGGACAAGTCTTGTGAACAAAATAATACGTTTGGAAATATCAGTTTTCTCGAGAACGAGTGAAATTTCTATAGTAAGATTTTCAACACCCTTTCTTAGATAAAGTATCGATGTTTATTAATTGTTACATTTTTTTTTTGTTTATTACGAAGCCTGCAGTTTTCTATTGAAAAATGCCAATTTTACCTATATTTGATAAAATTATAGAGGCGGTATGTATATAAAAATTATAACATAATAATCATGCTTCTATTCTTGAACAAACCGTTTCCGAAAAGAAAATTGCAGAACAATAAAAATTCTTGAAGATAACCGTTTGTCCCCATGGCTCTGCATTTCCAGGCCAAATGAAAAGTGCCAATCGCTCTAAGTCGGTGATGAGTATATGAAAGGAGTTTACCAAGTAAGCACAGACCTTGAACAAAATACCTCGCGTCCATTGACCACACACATATAAATAGGATTTCACCGGAAGTTGGATCTAACTAGGTGCTTGGTTTCAGTTGGCAGGCTTGCGTCAAGCGCTACGTTCTTGCTGCCGCAGTTTCTTTCTCAATCCTATCTCAAATAAAAGATAAAACATGATTACGTTACGTAATCAGAAGGCCATTTGGTTGTACTAGACTCGGGGTTGACAATTGCGCTATCTTTATTTTCTTTCTTGTTATCTTTATCACCACGTCTTACTACCGGTTCAGGTTATACGTAAATGTAGGCCTAATAATTACGACACCGAGTTATGGATGAGGGAGGTTCAAATTTAAAGGAATTATACCCGCATTTTCGTGGAAGTAGAGTGGGGAAAACCATTCAGTAAAAACTACCTTCAGTACACCCGACAGGTATTCGATCCCCGAACTCTCTATCATCAGCGGTAGACCACGCAACCACCGAAGCAGGTTATATACTATCCTTATAGTACTTTTATTGTAATAGACTTTTGTACGATTCTACGACCTTATGATGAGATTCGGGTGAAACCTGTACGACATTAGCTCAATATTTATTTTCTACAAATACAAGGTAATTAGTTTTTGTTATTCTTTTGAAAATAGTTTACATTATAGAGTGTTTGTTTCAATTTTTAAAGCAAAACTTTTTTTGTTTTGCCAAAATAAATAAAATATTGCTTCAGTACAAACCTAAAGAATAGTTTTCTTCACGAGCCGATTTGGGAATAAAAATTATGTTCTCATTAATAATGCATTGTTTAGCATAGTTACTTCCAGCCGCTGTTTACAATAAATAACGTCCAGCTAGCTGTCCACCTCTCCTACCTTAGATAGGGTGTATGTCCAAGAGGGGGAGTACCGATAAATGAGAACTACCCCAGTTTACAAGCAGTCTAATCTAAATACCGATAAATGAGAACTACCCTAGTTGTGCAAGCAGTCTAATCTAAACACCGATACATTTATTTAAAGATGCTATCCTCAAATGTTAAAACTGTTAATGTGGTTGTTAACTGTTGAGTTTACACTTTAAAGAAAACAATTGCTGCTAGCAGGATAGTTACAAATTGTTGATATTTATTAAAAAGAAATTTAAATCGTGGGACCCCAAATTTTGCAATTGGCCTCCAAATTTATTAATTCGGTCCTGCTCCTACCCTCAAAACACCCATACCAAAAAAATCTGGAGGTGGCCCTAATTTAAGATCTCTCTAGACGCAACAGTTGGTAGCCCTGACTGGAATGCACGGGGTGAACTTTAGGGGGGGCAAAGGAAATTAGTGAATCCCCTGAACGATAGTTTTATTTCTTGGCGAGATAAAATAGAAATAAAATCACTAGTCTCTCTTTAGACATAATTTAGGCCCACTATTTATAGCACTTTAAAAAGCATCCCCCATTTCACTTTTTTTCCGCAACGAGGGGGACATTCGTTTTTTCTTTCTGTGCCACATTAGAAATGTAATGTTTACTAGCACTTATACACATAACACAATCAAATTTTCGATTATTGCAGCATTAATTTCAAGTTTTGAATTAATAAAAAAAATCTAGTAACTATTGCAATTAGAATATTTGTATTAAAAGGAATTGAATATGGACAGATTAATACAGAACCATGTTTCTAAATAGGGTATTCGTAAAGACAACGTTCCTCTATGAATCAGGTGAGTTTCTAAGAGTTTTTTTTAACCATTTAGAATTGTTGCACAATATTGGTTTGGTTATAATTGGAAATTTGCTCATGCTGTGTGGTGTATAGAGCTAGAAAACATTACAATAATCCTGAAAAATTAACAAATAAAAGAGTAAAGAATCCCGCCCTCGGTGGAATCATTCCCAAGATGATGATGATGATTATTATTACTAGCACCATGTCTTACTACCCGTTCGGGTTATACGCACTTACGCTAATGTGTTAATGGTAGGGTGATTGCGAGATGAAATGGAGGACCTACAGTTCAACGTGGGATCCGAACCACGGTGGAGGCCTGGCATTCCACACATTCACAAGTTGTAATTAATACACGTCTTGTCAGAGATGAAGGAAGGGTTTGGCAATCAGTATTGTGCCGGGACCGAGGAGTGAATCCCGGACCCCCAGCACAGAAGTCCGACACCTTACCCCTTGACCACCAGGTCACCTTCTTTAATAGCAAAATTATCTCCAATATACTTAATATAATTTACCTTCGCCCCACTTATTAATCCTTCAAAAACAATCGTTTGAGCTTGCTCTAACGGCCATACCGCGCGGTTGAATAGTACACACACGTTTCAGACGGCCCAGGTTCGATTCTAGGCGATAACAAATATAGCTTATCCAATAAGGATTATCTTGCTAACGAAATAATGATAAAACCTAGAGCGTTAGCCTTGAGTGACGGGAAGTCTGAGCTTAAAACGTGCTCGTTGAAGAATTTATTTTTAAATTCACACAGCTGCCACTTTGAAGAGCTTTGTTGGAGTATTCCAAGATGAGTACAGTTTCCACACGAGCTCCATGTTCACTTGACACAACACATTCCTACAACTAGTGACGCGACCAGACTAGCTCAGCCAGTAGCCAGGACGGACGAACTAAATACAGCCGACGCGGCCAGGAACTCAGCTGACACTGACTTGCTAACTAAAGTAGATGGATCAGTCAGTGCGCGACAGAACACTCATGTGCCAGGGGTTAACAAGACGTGTGCCAGGGGTGGCACTATTATATAACAAGACATATGCCAGGGGTGTACACTAGTATATAACAAGACATGTGCCAGGGGTGTGCACTAGTATATAACAAGACATGGCAGGGGTATACACTAGTATATAACAAGACATGTGGCAGGGGTACACTAGTATATAACAAGACATGTGGCAGGGGTACACTAGTATATAACAAGACATGTGGCAGGGGTGTACATTAGTATATAACAAGACGTGCCAGGGGCATACACTAGTATATAACAAGATTTGCCAGGGGCGTACACCTGTTATATAACAAACATGTATACATATATTGATATATAATATTAAAATATCCATTGACATGTCATTTAAAACGGTCCAACTGTAAAAGGGCTTATCTTTTTTATCGATATGTATTTATTTTTTGCACGCAATACAAATTGCATTCAAATGGGGCGTCAATGACCTCTCGCGGAACAATTGTCTCGAAGACGAAGAAAAGTGACTGTGTGTTTAAGAGTAGTGGTGTACAATGGTTGAAATGTGCGAAGGAAGAGGGATATAAAGTGTTTAAGAGTGGGAGAGAGCGAGGTCCCTATGATAGGACAGCGACTACCCCCCATCTGATAGACAAGACACCTTTCCCAACACGATGACGTCACGCGCCGCCGCCCCGTGACAATGCCTCGCAAGGGACAACGCACGCGCCGATACGGAGGAAAACAAAAGAGCGATGCGCCGCGCTCGGGTTCTTCCACGGCGTCGCAGAGGCAGAACTTTGAATGGCGGGAAACATTTATCAAACGTTTCATGGCAGGACAGGTGGAGGGAGTGGATTCGAGGGGCGGTCAACAGAGTTGGGAGATTCATTGATATTCTCCAGTGAATTATTATTATTATTATTATTATTATTAGCACCGCGTCTTACTATTCGTTCGGGTTACACACACTTACGCTAATATGTAATGGTAGGGTGATTGTGAGATGAAATGGAGGACCTACAGTTTAACGTGTAATCCGAACCACGGCGGAGGCCTGCCATTCCTCACATTCACAAGATGTCTTGTCAGAGGTGAAGGAAGTGTTTGGTAATCAGATAAATCTATGCCGGGACCGAAGATTGAACCACGGAACCCCAGCACAGAAGCCCGACACCTTACCCCTAGACCGCCAGGTCACCGTTTTCCATTAAACTTCCCTTGTAAAAAAAATATATCAATGTTTATTTTCGGGTCGACCTTGATGGTCTTAGGGTAAAGTTATTGCCTCAAGACCCGATGTTCGAGGGTTCAAATCCAGCCGGGGTCAAATGAGATAGCTCTTGAACGATAAACATCCGTAGCACAACTTCCTTCGTAGTGGAAATAAAGTCAGTCCTATGTCTGTTGTGGCTTGTAAAAGAACCCTGGAAGCTATGTGAAAATACCTAACCCTGCAAAATTGGTAAGCCCTTTTGCTCTCGCTAATAGAAATTCTCGTGTTATGATATAATCAATCGGTTTAGAATGTTCACGTTAAATAGCATACCTCAAATAAATGAAAAATTATTACATATATTAGAAAAGTAACCATAGAAGATTTTGGATTCATCAATACAATGAAAACTGCAGAATAATAATAATAATAATCAATTATAGAATACTCGTCGCGACTTAGGGACTGCAACAAACTGAAGCAAAATGTATATCGTTGTAGAGAATATAGAAAGAAAGCTACCTTGAATAGTACATTAAATGTTTATTAATTGTTCGTTCATGATGATCGAGTTTGTAACCGAGGTAGCCCGGCGATTGGCGTGTTAATAATAATAATAATAATATTATTTAGCACCGCGTCTTACTATCCGTTCGGGTTATACGCTTTAAGTACTAATTACGCTAATGGATTAGGAATTGGGGAGGTTGAATTAGAGGAAGTGAANTTACGCTAATGGATTAGGAATTGGGGAGGTTGAATTAGAGGAAGTGAACCAGCATTTGCGTGGAGGGAGAGTGGAAAACCATTTAGAAAAAACTCAGTTCACCCGACCGAGATTCGAACCTCGATCTCCCCGTCCTCAGCAGTAGAGCTCAACACGACAAGCGCGTTAGCCAATTACACCACCGAGGCGGGTGATTGGCGTGTTGAGTTTCATTGTCGCAGACCGGTTAGCAAACAGTGGTCCCCTTGAGCATACCGCCATTTAGAGACATTAGTTGTGAAGATCAAGCTACTGGTCGGTAATTTAGGTTTTACTCGCGTCACTTTTGAGTTTTATTTGAGTAACTCCGTGGGTTTAAGTCCTAAGGCGTCACGCTCATGTTGGACTCGGCTGTTGAATACGAAGAGATCGGTGTTCAAATACCGGTGGGGTCTATTGAGGGCGGTTTTCCCAAAATTGTTTCCCACTCTACTTCCACGCAAATGCAGGTATATTACCTTTAAAATTCCTCTTTTCTCATTTCTACCCTGTTATCATATATGTGTTTAACCTGAACAGGTAGTAAGAACCGGTGAAAAATTAATCAAATATATAAAATAGTATTTTAAGGTTCGTTTCGGAGAGCATTCAATGAAAGCTTTTCCACACATGTTTTCTCTATATTGACTCGCATCGGTAGACTTGCGAGCAGCAAATCAATCTCGTCTGGTATGGTTTGCCAGTGACGGTTCGAATCCCGGCCAGGAACTGAAGTTATTTTTTTTTACTAAATAGTCCCTCTCCTCCCACTCTCACGCTCTCCCAAACGTAGTTACATTTCCTATAAATATCAACTCTACCCCGTTAATGCAATTAAGGTATTATTATTATTAGCACCGCGTCTTACTAACCGTTCGGGTTATACGCACTTACGCTAATGTGTAATGATAGGGTGATTGTGAGATGAAATGGAGGACCTACAGTTTAACGTGGGATCCGAACCACGGTGGGAGGCCTGGCATTCCACACATTCACAAGTTGTGATTAATACAAGTCTTGTCAGAGGTGAAGGAAGGGTTTGGCAATCAAACAAATCTGTAACGGGACCAAATTGTTCCAGGACTGAGGATTGAGCCCAGGACCCCAGCACAGAAGTCCAACACCTTACCCCTAGACCACTAGGTCACCCACGTAGACTGTTACCGGTACAGGTTATACGCCTATAAGGGGTCGGCCAATCAGCTGCCCCCTGGTTAGCTAAGAAGAGTGAGAACCACTGCTTTAGACCAGTGTTTCCCAACCTCTTTTTCGCTTGCGTACCCCTTGTCAGATCGTTTCCATAAATTATACCCTTAATATTAGCAAAATGTTTAGTTAATACATTAATAATTATTTCAGATTATTTGTCGTGACTGAAAATAAATGGGCTAGTAATGGGATTTAAGAAACAATGTAATAATAAGGTGAATAAACAATGTATATGTTATGGACAGAGTGAATATAAGGTGAATAAACAATGTATATGTTATGGACAGAGTGAATATACGGTGAATAAACAATGTACATGTTATGGACAAAGTGAATATAAGGTGAATAAACAATGTATATGTTATGGACAGAGTGAATATACGGTGAATAAACAATGTACATGTTATGGACAAAGTGAATATAAGGTGAATAAACAATGTATATGTTATGGACAAAGTTAATATAAGGTGAATAAACAATGTACATGTTATGGACAGAGTGAATATACGGTCACTATAAAAAATGGCCTGGTATTATGCATAGTGACCAAAGCAGTCAAGCAAACTGATAATGATAAAATGATAAATTAATATATACATATATATTTATTAATTTATCATTTGGACTGGGACCACTTCGATCTACCAAAAACTTGAACTAAATGAAATAGCTGGGAAAATTAAAAATAAACTACTTGTTTTTAAGAACTAAACTCTTGAATTTTATCTCTTGTATTTTCATCATAGCAAACTCTTCTCATCAACAAAGTTTTCAACATAATTTCCTTTTAAGTCATCAAAGGTATTCAGAGTTGTGTTGAGTAAAACGTATAGTCTCAAACTGTCGAGATTCTGCTGTATTCTAATATAGTTTTTAAGTTAATTTTTGTTTGAAAGGGAATCCCATAGGTCAATGTGAAAGAAGAATCTTGCTTTGGTTTGGGCATGTTGAGAGGATGAGTATGGATCGAGTGACAAAGCAAATATATGAAGGTAGAGTGTGTGGATGAAGACAAAGAGGTAGGCCATGTAAGAAGTAGCTAATTGTTGTGGAAGACTGTGTGAAAAAGATAAACATTAACAGTTTTAAGAATAAAAGAGTATGCATAACTCGGTGTATGGATGTTGGAAAGCGAAAGGAGTATGCAAGGATAGGGAAGTGTGGAGAAAGTTAATGATGATAGATGAAATACAGGAAGGTTTCTTGAGCTATATGCACAGTTTTTTGCCTACCCCTTAAGGGAACGGCGTGATTGGGTGTGTATGTATGTTTTGTGAAATTCTCTGAGCTTTCCCTGTTCTTTTCAATACTTTTTTTTCAGCACACTGTCTTACTTTTGAATTACAAGCTTATGTACTAACTACATTATTATGTTAAAGATGAAAAAACTCAAATTTAGAGGAAGTACGCACGCATTTACGTGGAGGGAGAGTGGTAAAACCATTTATGAAAAATCCACCTCAGTCCACCCGACCGAGATCAAACCTCACTCTCACCCACTTCAGAAATCTAGTATATTGCAAGAGTAGCACCATAAACCATGCGGCCATCGAAGTGGGTGACATAAAATGCTACCTTTATTTTTCTCCTTGATTTACCAGTTGTTAGTCAACTCTGACAATAAAGGTATGATCAGATGCTTCCTATCCTCCCCTCCCCTTCTCCTTGCTACAAGGTGAATCCTACACACATATCGCTTCTTTTTTAACACCTCTTATGTCACAGTTTGTAGGAAACCGTGTGTGTGTGTGTGTACATCTAATAATAGATCATTTAGCCGTCAATTAAACAAAGTATGATAAACCGAAAAATCAACACAATGTGCCAAGAACGTCAATCTCTGTCAATACACTGTAATAGAATAAGATCACATGACCACGCAACAAGACAATATCATTAGCCGTAATGGTAAATAAGTTATGTATATAATACATACAATAGCTGTACATATGATTAAAATCAGGGTTGTCCAATCAAAAAATATTTTTAAATTACCTGACTTTTCCAGGTTTTTGGAGACAATTTTTAACTATTCTAGTCACTATATATTAAAAAACATTATTTAATTATAATCACAGCTTGATATATTAATATTTATAGACATATACAGATTCTTAAATTATGTCATTCTATGAAGGGGTTAACTAGAGGTGGGCAAACTTTTCTACCCGAGAGCCACATGGAGGTCTCTTTAGCAGGCCGCGTGAGACAAAAATCTAAATGTAATAAATAATGAACTTTATTTTCACACAAAAAATACATTTACTAGTCATATAGATACTGTTACTACCATATGTAACATTATAAATTAGCTTGCTCACTTGTTCACATGTTCAAAAATACGCACTGATTATCTAGTTAACTTCTCATTTTTGTTAATAAAATCAAGAGAGTTTTTAATTTGTGTGAAGGCCGCACAAATTGACATTGCGGCCTACAGTTTATCAATGGCTAGGTTAAAGGATACCAGTGTAAGGTGATAGACTTTTGGGTATATCTAAGTTAGATTTCCAGCAGCGGATTTAGGCTTAGGCCCGAGAGGCCCGAGCCTAGGGCGGCAAATTTTGAGGGGCACCAAAATTTTTAAGATGACTAAAATTAAAAATCGATTGGATTTTCTGTAAACTGTAAGACCAAATTTTAAAGTTTATTTTATGTTTAATTTATACCTGAATTAGATTTCTTATTATTATTGTTATTATTTTCATTATTTTATACACACCCACATATATGTATATATATATATATATATCCTGTTACAAAAAAAAAAGGGCGCCATATCGTCTCGGGCCTAGGGCGTCCTCAAACCTAAATCTGCTACTGTAGATTTCAGTAAGAACAAAGTGAGTCATTAAAATATAGCACGGCCCTCAGAAGAGTTTAGTTGTTTGGATAGGAAGTTGTTTGTATTAAAATTATAATATCTTATAGCTTTGTTTTACTAAAACAGTTTGTTTACTATGTGTGAGTAAGAATGTGAATCACAAATATATTTACAATAAGATATCAAATCTTATCAAATAGAAACACAAAAACAGATACTTGAATAAATGGGCATGCAGAATGAGATGTAAACTTTGTTTTATATGGAGGTCGAAGTTTTAATTCTATCCAAGTGTACTGGGACTTTTTTTTTGTCCTAAGTATTTTTAATTACTTTCCCAATCTGCCTCTGTGCATCATATAAAATTATATCTTTCTGAATTAGCTTTACCTTATTAGTTATCTCCACCTTATTAGTGTAAATATGTGTAGAAGGCGAATTCTCTACTAGGACACAGCACACGGAATAAGTCTTACTTGATAATTAGTTATTATTATTATTATTATTATTAGCACCGAGTCTTACTACCTGTTCGGGTTACACGCACTTGCGCTAATGTGTAATGGTAGGGTGATTGTGAGATGAAATGAAGGACCTACAGTTTAACGTGGAATCCGAACCACGGTGGAGGCCTGGCATTCCCCACATTCACAAGATGTCTTGTAAGAGGTGAAGGAAGGGTTTGGTAATCAGATAAATGTTTGTCGGAACCGAGGATTGAGCCCCGGCAGCCAGCATAGAAGTCTGACACCTTACCCCTATACCACCAGGTCACCGATAATTAGTTACTCAAATAGATTGAAAAATTATGTATCTATCTAAATTAATAAAATGAATAGTTTGTCTGTGTCACGGGTGTTGTGTGATACCTACCCTTCACAAACGTCTGAGATTTTAATATTACTAGCCCCTGTGCATGAACTTGTGCACTTGAAGATGGAATTTTAAAATTTTGATTTGATTTTTTTTATTAAAAACTGGGTCAGGAAACAATAAAATGAAGAGTTTTTTTTTGTCTGTTTGAAGCAAATAAAAGCGTTGCCCAGGGTAGCCATGCAATCAATTACATGGTTATCCTGGGCAATGCTGAGTACTTCTACTAGTATAGCGAACAAAAAAAAATGTTTGGTTTAGTTTACAATAATTAGTTGGAGATAATAAATGAAAAATAAAAAGATTTGTTTCATTTTATTAACAAAAATTACCCAAAAATAAAAGTTTTGTTTTTAGTTTATTTACCATAATAACTCTAAGATAAGAATTATTATTATTATTATTATTATTAGCACCGCGTCTTACTACCCGTTCGGGTTATACGCACTTACGCTAATGTGTAATGGTAGGGTGATTGTGAGATGAAATGGAGGACCTACAGTTTAACGTGGGATCCAAACCACTGTGGAGGCCTGGCATTCCCCACATTCACAAGATGTATTGTCAGAGGTGAAGGAAGGGTTCGGTAATCAGATAAATCTGTGCCGGGCCCCGGGATTGAACCCCAGACCCCCAGCACAGAGGTCCGACACCTTACCCCTAGACCACCAGGTCACTCTAAGATAAGAAAAATAATGTTTAATTTCATTTACAATACTAAATTTAAGATGATCCAACACCTTAGCTCAGTTGAAAGTGTGTCTGTCTACTAATTTAAGGATCTTGGGTTCAATTCCCGACATGGCCGAAAATTTTGTCATTGGTTAAAAGTGGGTTTACCCTTTCACAGTGGTGAATTAATGGATGGAGACTCAATGTTGTGCCTGTTAAGTTATGGCAAATGAATTAACAACAGACCTAGCAAGCCGATAGTGGAAAATATATGGCTTGAATAAAAAAAACTGGCCCAAGTCACAGACTGGTAACAGTACTGGATGTAAAATGGTATGGGGGGGGGGGGATTAAAATAATAAGTTTAAAAAATATATGTTTTGGTTTATTTGCAATATCAGCTCTGAGATAAGAAATGTTTGTACAATATTTCACAATTCCTAAGTCCTAAAACAATGGTTCTTAAGGAGGTACTAATCTATAGAGCACTTCCCTCGGAGTTAAAGATGGGAAACGACAGAGATAGAAATGGCAACATACAAAGGACAAACAAACAATGATGATAATGACTGTACCATGTGACACAAGAGCTGCACTTACCTTTCCGGCAATCTTAGGTAACCTTGTGCTGTTTCGCTCACATGAACTCGCATAAGTTGAGAGCTTACATAAGGAAATGAACAATACCAAGGTACCAAGATACCGTGGATTTGAGAATATGGTACAGTGTTCGATCAGTGACATGGCATATAAATAAAGGTGTGCAAAGCTTCGGAGTTTTGAAGTCAAAGGTCAAACAAATCACCCATGTTTCAACTTACAGCAAAAATAAATCACCTTCATATCCTTGAAAAATCTTGAAGGAAGAAGAATATGTCAATATATTATGAAGAGATTTAAAATACTTCCCAAAATATGACATATTTCAACATACAATAATTTTTAGAACAGCTACTAAACAATATTTTAATACTCACTAATCTAACAATTAAATGACACATCTATAATGTTAGCATAGAAACATGATGGCAGTTTTAATATTGTGTCTATACACCAAAATTGTAAATTGATAAGAAAATACTAATAACCATTTCCCTTCCCTGATTTTGTAAAATTTTTATTGCTCTAAGTCACCAAACTCGATAATTAACTATAAATAACAAATTTACTAAACAAATATATAAGTGATAGTTGAAATCATATCCTCACTTCAGAAAAACTCCGTGCCTAGTTCCTAGAGAGAATACGCTATTTCTTCAACCTGTTGGCCTTCTATGAGGATACAGGACACATATGGACTGGATGATCCAAAATTGGCCATACAGAGGGTTGTGAGTCGCATGCACACACAATCACACACACACAAAATATGTTGATGTAGGAATTCCATCTTTCTTTGGAATCTGTCAAAAGAGGATGCGATGCGCCACTTAGCCTTGAGAGGTGTTACCAAATGTTAGGCTCCAAACTTATTGTTAGTAGTGAGTAGTAAGCAGTGACATTACTTCAAAATATTTCTTTATCCACTTTAAACTAACCTGATTACAAAATTCACCATATAGTATGTACGCTAAAATCTAGGGGTTCGATTACTTCAACTTTGCTTTGAATATTTGCTCAGTTAGACTTTTATTAGAAAGTAAAATTCCAGATTAGAGAGTTACAAAGGTACACTAAAATAAAATATTTTAAGTTAAAACACACATTTATGTTAACTTCTTTTAATTTTCTGCAATTATTTCCATCACAAATAAGTGTATGTGTAAAAAAATCTAAAATAATGATATTAAATTTTGTGATAATAACTTAATATATTATTTCAGGATGGAATATATTAATAAGTTTTGGAATATAGCATTTTGAAAATTATATTAAATAACCAAGTTTAAATAGTTATGCAAAACAAAATATTTTTATCCAATACTAAACATTTATTTTTAAATATTCAAATCTCGATTTGGCTTTGGTAATATCTCATATTTTTAAATTCGACTTCGCTTTGAACTTAAAACATGGTCTTTGTATACATTTATAAAAAAAAAAATTTGATGTTTCTGTTTACTTAGATGTACTTTACAGTGTGGTAAGTCTGTGCGAATATTCAAAATTTCAAATATAAATATGAATCTTGCTAATATTTAGATTCGATTCGAGCTTTCGAGTCTTATTATTAAAGAGATTCGTGATGGATTAAAAAATTTAAAATCTAAGTAAATTTCAGATTATGATTTGATGGGTTTAGTTCAAAATTTGAATCTTTTTATACTTAAGAATAATTTCAAATATGGTCTTATGCAGCCAACCATTATAAAAAAATAGTAATTTATTTCATAAGTTAGTCATGAGGCTTTGTTTATTTGTTTAACTTAAAATTGAGTTTAAAATATTTTCAAAGACTCCTAAGAATATATTATTTGATTTGGATTTGAAACATTTTCAAAATAAAATAGTCAATTCAGATTTGATTTTAAATTTTATTTTTAGTGTGATATTCGATTCAGATTCGATTCGAAAAAAATTCTGAGCATGATATTTGATTCGGAATTGATTCGAGTTGGTTTCCCCAAGATTCGGATGATTCAATTTGAAAAAAAATTCTGAGCATGATATTCGATTCGGAATTGATTCGAGTTGGTTTCCCCAAGATTCGGATTTGACTCAAAATGGAAAATCATGGATTCGCACAGGCTTACAGAGTGGCCATTCAAACTCAATTAAATTCAAGAATAATTTCCAGTTTCCTGTGATTATAAAAGCCATTATTTCACTTGCAATGTGTTCTCAGCCACGAGTAAGGGGTCGTCCATACCACGTAACGCTTTTTAGCTCCCCTCCCCCCATGTAACACCTTGTAGACATTTAGCATACCCCCTCCCCCCATTCCCAAACTTTGTTATGTAACTTTTTTCACCAAGAATGAATGTCACATTTTCATAGTGAAGTGTTGTGATAATAAAGGAGAGATTCCGATTTAATACTTCTTAAAATCCATTTTAAATCCTGATCATAAATTATTTCAGAGAGTATTATTATTTATACAGACATAAAGACATCCAGCTCTAATTCCTCAGGTTCAAGAGTAAAAACCTCTGCTAAATTTATATTATGGATGCCAGGTTTGCGATCTGAGTAAGAGCCAGACAGCAGTACTATGAGTTGAGTAGGATGGCCCTTTTATGTAGGGGCAATGACATCTTTCTTAATATTGTGCACTTTTTTTTTATAGTCATACTACCATCAAATAGAGAGCTATCCAAACCATTCTAGGCATACCACTTTTCTAAATTATTCTTTGGATTAATCTGCAATTTTACTTTAGTTAACTTATCAATACCTAGAGTTGGAATACCTAGGTTGGAAGAGGGGGTGGGGGGGAGGCTAAATGTCTACAAGGTGTTACATGGGGGGAGGGGAGCTAAAAAGCGTTACGTGCTTTATGAACGACCCCTTACTTGTGGCTGAGAACACATTCAAAGTGAAATAATGGCTTTTATGATCACGGGAAACTGGGAATTTGAGTATAAGATCTGTGTTACGTAACATTTTGATGTACCCCACCCTCCCCCCATGTAGCAGCATGTAGACAGTTAAAGTCACCCCTCCCTCCTCAAAGTGTTACGTGATTTATGGACGAGCCATGAGGAATATATGAGTTTAAAAAGCAGTATGTATAAAAATGTTCCCACACAAATGTGCCACACCTAACAATGGCAATACAAAAACTATTGAATTGTGACAGAAAGAAACTCTAAGAAAATAATCTGATTACCAAACCCTTCCTTTCACCTCTGACAAGACATCTTGTGAATGTGGGGAATGCCAGGCCTCCACCATGGTTCGTATTCCACGTTAAACTGTAGGTCCTCTATTCCATCTCACACTCACCCTACCATTACACATTAGCGTAAGTGCACATAACCCGAATGGGTAGTAAGACGCGGTGCTAATAATAATAATAATCTAAGCAAATAACAACATATTTCTTTGCAGACAACAATGATACCATTTTACTATATAATTTGTGTTGTTACGAAATGATAATATCTATCTATCAGAAGTGACAGCTGCAGGGAACATGAATTGACATTTGAATCAGTTAAAATAGATTTAATAGCCTTTCTTTGTGTCAGAAGAGGCTTTTTTATAAACATATGAAAATTGGACTGTTACACAAAATTAATGCAATGCAAGCGGAAAACCATATTAATCAAAACAAACTGTTTTCAAAGATACATGAATTTTAAAAATAAATATCTTCAAAGGTGAAGCCGTACAAATTGATTTATTTAATAATAACATATTAAGAAAACTATTGGATATAAAAATACCATGCTCAATCCAAATAAAAAAGGTAATTAAGGTATATACTAACTATAGTACCTCATTTTTTATTTGATATATATATGAAAAAAATAGGTTACTAGACTCACACACTTTTTTACTGGCTATTTTTATTTTCTTCGCTATTTTTTGGTACTCTTTTGGGCTATACACATTCATTTATTATGCTAATTAAATATATATGGGGTGGTGGAATTTTAGGCAAAATATAACCACATTTGTGTGGAAGAAGAGTGGAAAGTCATCCTAAATACACATGACTGGAATTCAAACCTCAATATCCCGGCACCGGCAATCCAGTCTAACACATTAGACTGTGAGAACACTGATGCAAGTGAATAGCTATTTGTAAATTTGTTAAACTAAAGAAACTGCTTGACTTATTCCTCTAATTATACACCAGAATGCCAGCAGGATTTTTTTCCCCCAACATTTGAATGGAAATTAATTTATTTTTTAAAAATCTACATTTCAAAATAGATATGATTAAAGGTAAGAAAATATAATGATTACGGTGATTCAGGCCACTGATACCTTATTCATCGCTGTAGGCTTTGTATTAGTTGAGCAAAAGGGATGTTGACAACACAAATAATATATAGGATTTTGGGAGAGAAATCTAGTCAATGGGCTATGAGGTACACAAATAATATATAGGATTTTGGGAGAGAAATCTAGTCAATGGGCTATGAGGTACATAAAAACAAAGATTTATCATAATCTCGAGGTCCAAATTTTTCAAAGTTGCAATATTTTCTTCTCTCTATTAGAAAGTAAAAATTGAAATAAATCAAAAGAATACAATATTGAAAGGCTAACTCCGCTAAGTCAACTATACCTTGTTTCACATGTTCACTCCAGTTTCCATAAGAGGAATCAACATTCATAAACATTTTACTCCACTCTGAGTGAAATATGAATCAGTACTTGATCATTTTCTTCATAGAAAAGAGGCCACTTAGGGCAACACTTTTAACAATAAGTTTCTTTGGAAAGTGCAACGTATTTTTATTACTATTTTTTTGAGCGAGCTACCAAAAATGTCACTGGGAGCTACCGGTGGCTCATGATTGACGGTTTGGCAACCCCTTGTTTAAGGGTTTAAAAATGTGACTTATCTGGATTTGAGATGGTTGGTGCAGAGATATTGTTTAAGAGGATGTCACATCACAAGGCCTTCAACGTTAATAAGGTTAGAGATTATTAAAATTGTTTGTTATAGGTTGGGTAAATGAAGTACAAAACTCGATTAATCCATACAAACTTCATACACGACGACGGACATCGGGCAACAGACATACAAATTGGTGTGAGCGACTAAATTCTGGTATAGTCCTCCGTGTCAAAACGAGGGAGGGGTGAGAGTTTCACCCACAGCTTGTGACGAACCAAGAAGTCAGTAGCTTGTTATCAATTCTCAGGGAACACTAGAGAGGACATCTTCACGTGTCCCCACCTAGATATTTGGGAACGGTGGCTCTAATACCTTATAATTTTTAGGTTAGGTTCTGGAATCTCCCTTTAAGTGCTGAACACCGCATTTAAGAAGTGTCAACTCATCATTTCCTCCCCCTCCACGAGTTATTCGGTGAATGGGCCCCAAATCCTTAAGCACATTTGATATTTGCGGATTCAGAAACATATCGGATTCAAGAGAAAAAGAATCAAATTTTTTAAATTTAATCTGTTTTAGAGCCCTATTAGTGGTTAATGCTGGTTTAGCCTTGACCAATTTTACAACAGAACCTCGTTAATCCAAACTAATTAGGACTGCAGCCTGTTAGGATCAGTGAACATTTGAGTCAAGATGGAAAATATGGAAGGGTCAGCAGGGGACAAAGTATTTTCAAACATTTTTTGTTACAGTTGAATGATTTTTATAAAATGTACATTCATTCAACTGATTTATGAAACGTAGTATGTACTTTAGTTATATATTTAGAGTATATCTCTTTAACAGTTCCGTATTTATTTTTAGTTCCAGGAAAACATATTGTGTTAGTATATGTAAATATATGGCATTTATTATCACCGTTTATTGCAATTCTATATTTACTATGAGTTTGTTATCAATAAAATATATTTCATTTGACAGTTTGTTTTTCCCTTTCATTTTCCAAAACTCCTGTCCAGACTATTCAGAATTTTAGACTTGGTGGGTACAGTCTTAACTGTGTAAGCTAAACCTAACAACTAGAGACCAGACCAATAATTTAACACTTCATTGAATGTATCAATGTTATATTTAATACAATCAAAAATAATAAAATTGAATTTTGTTAACTATTTCTAGTTTATAATTCATGTTTTGGTTAGTCATTTTTTCAAATATTCACATTCAAGTCTGAGATTTGTGGATAAAACAAATATTCGGATTAAAGACTCAGATTCGTAGAATATTGTATTCAACACGACAAAGTATAGTATGTCTGATGTCTGTTAAGGTACTCTTCCAAGCATTGTGACAGCTAGGAGTGACAGAGACAGACGCTAGAGGGAGGGATCTCTCAATCATAGCGACACCACTCGTATAATGTTTTTGAATTAGATTCAGTCTGCAGGGTGTGACAGTGTCTCGCAGCACTTACTTATTTAAACCTGTCTCAGTTGAGACAGCCGACACGATCGATCTTTAACCAGTACTGTCTCACGTCTCTCAGTATATTCACGAGGGCTTTAGTACCTCATTGATTAAAGATAATACCCCCATAAAGTGGCTTTTTATCAACACACTGTAATAGCCTTCCTCAAATTTTGCTTTAAAAATCGGGTCTATTGGACCTCTTGTGTTCAACTATTTATAAAAAAAGGAGTTAAGTCATCTTCCTCTTCTTTTTGAAGAATTTTTACCAAAATCTCATTTAAATTTGCCATTAACTAACTTAGTAAAATCTGACAAATTTTTGTGAGAATGTGGAGGAACCGTATTGACCCGGCCATAGAATTGAAACAGTTTGATGATAATGATAATGATGAACTATAACAAATCACACTCACAGTAATGAATGAAATATACGAGTAAACTACTAAATTATTACAATCTGCCAAAGCATTTTCAGGATTGTGTCGAACTTCACTTGTAAATTGCCATATAAAATGGATTGATTGATTACACTATGGATATTAAGTAATAACAATACTAAAAGTGGCATTGAAGTAATTGTGAAACATAATCATCATAGTCATAACTAATATTTTTGTTTAATAGGTGTTACCTAGTACCCGGCCACAGGCTGGAAACAGTTCATGATGATAGTATTATGAGTTACATTTTTGGTTTCGACTCTTCCAGGTTGATTAGCTTGAATGATTTGACTCTTCTAGTAAAATATGAGGACAAAAACAAATTAACTAAATCTGTTTGTATCGTGATCGATGAAATTTGGACAAAACATAATTTAATTTAAGCAGTACATGGTAAAGATGCCATAATTCACAATTGTATATGATATTTAACTTATTTTCTGTGCTGAAATTTGAAATATATATATATATATTATATATATAATATATATATAATAATAATAATAATAAGCGGTCACTCCCATCCATAAATTTATTCTGGAAAAGGTTTAGTAAAACAGGACACTTACGATCCAATTTTATATAAAGAGCGTTTCAAAAAATACAAACATAATGTTTGGCGGTTATTGATATAATTTTACTATAATATTGCAGTTATTGGATTGTTTATTGTAATATTTATTAAAAGTGATAGCTATAGATCACATTAACTTACATATGAATATGTAAAAGTAGACCTAGTAACTTTTCTAGCTGTCAAATAAGGTCCTTCATGTTAAAATTTCACTCAAGTCTGATGCAGCCCATAATGTGTGTGTGTGTGTGTGTGTTTTGTGCCCCTAGCGCGAGACAATCCTGACTATGCCAAGCAGCTCTATTTACAAACAAAGACAGTTGTACTCACTGAAATAGTTGAGTGTTTCTCGGATCTGATCCGGAGTAAGGTTTAGGTCGGCGTCTTGAAGCTTCAAAGCCGGGCTCGGTATGTACCAATCCTGGTTCTCGTAGCCTAAGAAAAACCAGAAACCACTTGTTAAAGATTTAAGAACACACTTTTTAAAAAAAAAAAACATATAAAAGCCCTGGCCCAGTGTTTGGGACATTATGTTTATTTATTTTCCATTATGAGAAATCTGTGGGTTATTGTCGAATAAATTATCATAATTATCAAGACTAGGAACTGCTTTGATGTGCAATTATCAGTTAGGAGCCAGTTTCTTAGTCGGACTTAGTACTCCTCAATTGCGGCGTTGTACTATATTATACAAGATGATGTCTACCTAGACCAGAATGGGATGGCCAGTTTCATATGTGAAACTGAACCAATCTATTTGAGTTTAGTTAAGTATACTCATATATTTATTTTAGCGCTTCACTTGAATTTGGACTCAATCTGACTATGAAAATGGCCCTACGAGTTCATCAGGGATTTGAACTAGATGCCACACATCAATTGCTTTAAGAGACTTTTACCCCTATTGATTCATGAGCATCTCACTTCAGTGGCCGAACGGCCTAAGGCGTCTCTCTTGTGTTGGACAGGCTGATGGTGTGAGGAAATCGGGGTTCAAATCCTGGTCAGGTCTACTGAAGGTGGTTTTCCCAAAATGGCTTCCAACCCTAGTTCTATGGAAATGGTGGTAGATGTAAGAATGTATGTAAAAAAAAAAGATCGCAAGGTAAATCACAAAAAAGTAAGGGGCTAAATAATTAATAAAACTAAGGCAAGAAAAACTAATTAAGTGAAAAGTGATTGAAGAAAGCCCACTTAGGGAAAGAGGAAAACTCATGGGAAGAGCGCAATGCAGTGACTTTGTCCCCTGTTCTGGTTTCTGTAGTAGAAACACAGACACATTTAATCTAGGGATGAGACCTCGAATCCTTAAGAATATTCAAGATTCAAAGATTCAAGAAAATTTTGAATTTGAGACTCAAATCTGTAAAAAAAATAATCAATTTTTTAAATGAAATTTGTTTTAGAGCTCTAATACTGCTTATTGGCAGTTCAGAACCAACTATAATTATAGGATAAACTTAACCAGGCCCCAGACCAGTAATTTAACACTCAACTGAATGTATGGATATTATAATGAGTGGGTTATAAGACCAATATCATTTAATGACTGTATTTTCTAATGCTTAATTTTATTTATATTTATTATTATTACTATTATTATTATTAGCACCGCGTCTTAATACCCATTCGGGTTATACACACTTACGCTAATGTGTAATGGTAGGGTGATTGTGAGATGACATGGAGGACCTACAGTTTAACGTGGAATCCGAACTACGATGGAGGTCTGGCATTCCACACATTCACAAGATGTCTTGTCAGAGGTGAAGGAAGGGTTTGGTAATCAGATAAATCTGTGCCGGGACCGAGGATTGAACCCCGGCTGCCAGCACAGAAGTCAGACACCTTACCCCTAGACCACCAGCTCACCCTTATATTTATTCTTTTGATCATAATTTTTTCTAAGATTCAGATTCAAGATTCAAAGGTAAATTTGAGATTTGAATTTATAAAAAATTTGGATTTGACTCACCTCTGATTTAAACATAAACAACGTTCTTATATCTAAGCATTCTTATTGTTATCAAAAAAGTGGTGGAAAAGAGAAGAAAAGGCCTACGTAAAACAGCCCACTCCTTTTTTAATTTGCAAAAACTGTTTAAGAAACTGTGGTAGACTATACAGTTTGTTTTATAAAGGCAATAAATAATGCTAGAATATAGAAGCTTTGTGTTTCAATGTTTGTGTGTTGACTATTTCTATATTCCATTCACGGTAGGAATTGACTTCTGAAAGGCCTTTTTCCCTACCAGAAATCTATTATATAGGAGGATATTGGTAGGAAAAAAGACCTTTCAGAGAGTAATTCCTACCGTGAATGGAATATACTTGTAGAGGACAGTAGAAAAGAATATGTAAACTTGGTGCATTGAATTCTTCTCACAGTTTTTTCTTCTTTATCTAGGTGAGATTTCCTCACTCAATTTTGTTTATCTTTGGGATTTTGAAACGCTGGGTTTTTTTTTCAGACAAAAAAAAACCAGGTTTTCTCTCGGTTTTAAAGGCGCGTGGCAGCTTTGGTTTAGCTGCAAGTCAGGTGCCAATATAACATAGTGTTTAAAATCATATTATTACAGTATGGCTAGCAGATTTTTAACAAAATATGACTATTGCCTGAGACAATTCTATATCAAAATAAATTGATAAGGACATTAAAAAATATAAAAATAATCCAATTGTTTTAGTGATTATTTTTAAATGTACTAGATCTACTTTCATACATTCAAATATCAAGTCATGTGATCAACAACTGCAAATCTTGATAAATGTTATCAATATCTATAAAATAACGTTTGTAAAGTAATGAAATTACATCAATTTTGGTCATAAAAAAGCCTGTTATTTCTGAAAGGTCCTTCCTTTGGAAATTGGACTTCAGAGAACATAATATGAAGGCCGATTAAGTGAGAAATTAGATACAAGTTTACGCTAGAATCAGAAAACGCACCAATTGCAGGTTTATTCATTCTCAACTTGGCAAAGGCGAACTTGAGATCAGTTAAATGTTTTGTTTTTTCAATTTTAAAATAATGATTTTTAAATGTATTTGTATTTATTAATCAATTTCATTGTTCTCTACTTAGTAAAATAGAGAAAACTGCAACACAATGTGACATCTGTTTTAAGCTGTATTACCTAAGTTAGGTACTACCCATTGAGTCAGATAAGCTCTTAAGACTTCTAATTCAAGGTGTATTACCTAAGTTAGGTGTTATCCGTGGAGTGAGACGGGCTCTTAAGACTTCTAATTCAAGGTGTATTACCTATCTAAGTTAAGTGTTATCCGTGGAGTGAGACGGGCTCTTAAGACTTCTAATTCAAGGTGTATTACCTACCTAAGTTAGGTGTTATCCGTGGAGTGAGACGGGCTCTTAAGACTTATAATTCGAGGTGTATTACCTACCTAAGTTAGGTGTTATCCGTGGAGTGAGACGGGCTCTTGAGCCTTCTAGTTAAAACTGTATTACCTACCTAAGTTAAGTGTTTTCCATGCGGTGAGTTAAGTGGAGTAGACATTAAAGCCATGTATGGGTCTCACCTGTGAACTGTGTGAGTGCGTCTGCTCTGAGCTTGTAGCGAGGTATCTGCTCTTCCAACAAACTGACAATCTCTACTTCGGGCAGTTCCCCGCCACTACACACATCTGGAACAAGTATTAGCATCACAATGAAACACTACCACGGACAAAATTGGTCATGCTTCACAATTCCACATAATGCTTCGGTCGATATGAGGGGGGATGGGAGAGGTAATAATACTCAGATGACATTGACCAGTCTAAAGAAAAACATCAACGAGTATTAACATACAAAACAAACAGGTAGTGAGTTTTTAAGTAATATTTAATTCACACCGTATGTTAGTACTCATTCTGACTATATGCATACAATATTGGTGTGATAGTAATGTGATATAAATGAAGAAGATAGAATTTTAGAGGAAATGTACCCACATTTGTGTAGATAATGGGAAACCATTTAAGGAAACCACCCTGAGTACCGCCTAGGTAGATTCGAATCCCAAACTCAACATAGCCGGCAATCAAGTCTGGTCAGATCATTTGAACAAAAAAGGTGGGTACATTTATGTAATCTGGTATCATATATCAATAGTGAAATGGTTATTATGTTATATATGGTAACAAACAGACCTATGGCTAAAAATAGCTCACTGGGACCTGCATCGATGGCAAAATGGTCTAAGGCATAATTTGTGTTAGGTTGCCTGCTCATGACAAGGATATCGGGATTCAATTCTCGGTCAGGTTCACTATGGGTGAGTTTTATTAAATGGTTTCCCACCCTCCTTCCTCATCCTTACCCTATTAGCATCAATCATGAATAATTGTATAGAGTGGTAAGACACGGTAGTAAGTAGGTAGTAAAACACGGCGATTTTTTTTAATCCCTTAGCAAGAAGTATTCTTGGTGAAGCATTGCAACTAAATTGGAAATATTTCTGCAAGCGCGGGTATCTTTTACCTCTGAAGCCAGTATTTGTAAATCTTTATGTTTAGAAGAATGCAACAGTTATTTTCTAAAGGTTTTTCATTGCATACCGGTTCATTTTAGTTTTAGTTTGTAAAGAGCTTTTTTGATCAATTTGTATGCAATTAAATTCATTTTGGCTTTATATTAAAATGTTCAAGTATTTTTATTTAGAATATTTAAAAAAATATATAGACCTATTGGTAATTTTTTTACCATTCTTGGGCCATCAAAATACAAGCTTTGGTTAAAGCTTTATAGCTAATTTACATATTTTGACCCGCTTAGCTGCGGTTGTATGGTCTAAGGCATGGGCTTAGTTGGACATGGCCATTTAAGTGTACAAGTGTTTACTTTCTTCTATGTAAAGGTATAGGAGAAAGAATAATTAAAATTTGGTTGAGATAATTTAAACAGCTAAATGATAGAATAAAAACAATTAAAACTAAACACGATAATAGACTTACAGAGTGAGTATATATGATACTTTTATTTTACTATCATGCTATGTGTGTTACAAGGGTGACACCACATCCTGGATTTTTCGGGACAATCTCAGTTCTTAGTAAAATGTCCTGGAATATTCTTAGACCTTAAAAACCATCGTTTTTTTAAGATGCAAGTTTTATTTTTATTTTTTAAAATTACTGTGCAGATTCAACTAAGTAGACAACAATTGGCAGCATTGTTCGAAATGCAGGAGCTAATTTTAATCAGCTTTCTCTTCAATTTGAACTCAAGCACTGCTTCTTTTTTATTTAACAAACTAGCTATTGAAGCATTACCAGCAGCACACAAGTTTCAAATTTGTTGTGTGTTCCCGAATGAATAAAATCTTCAATCTAGTGAATTATTAATAGACTATTGAAATTAATCAAAAGATGTATTTGCATAAAAAAAGTGTAGTTAAATTAAATAATTAACGGTTATTGTTTTAGAAACATGAAAAATAAAGATAGATTTAATTATTCATGAATTTTTTAGTTCTTAAATATATTCAAGTTTATTAATTGTTTGAGAAATGTTATGTCTTGTATAACATATAAATTTAAACTGTGATTATTTATTTATGATAATCAATTAAACTAGCAAAAATAATGTATATTAAAAATAGATTTATTTCCTCTCCCATATTGGCATGAGTAGGAAATGGTCAGATAAATCTTACTACTTATCTGTGATAATCCAAAATAACATAGATGAGGATAGTAGTATGAATGAGGAGCTTGGAGGCATAATTTAATATTCATTGAATAGTTATTCTGTGTCCTTCATGAATACTTTCCCCTCTATTCAATTTAGCAATTTATGAATTTGTATTTCTTATTTAGTACTTAGCTGATACAGTATTTATTTATGTAATGATGTGTCTTGAGTTGTTACAAAATGTAGTCCATGACGTTGAGCATTTCTCGTGTTGTTCTTGTATGAATACTATGTCACTGTGAACTTCTTAAAGGACTTCAGCAATTTGTATGGGATTATTTCTTTATTAATATTGTTGAATAAATATTACTGATTTCATTAAGAGTATTTACAATTAGAATTACATTTTAAAAGTATTTTAAGTGAAAAGAAGTCAGAGAGACACATGAATATTATGTGACCGAAAATAGTACATCGAATACTGGAAGTTGAGATAGAAAATTGTTGGTGGTTATTTGCACAAATTGAATGACATCTTGGAGAAGCTTGAAGAAAACAAATTTTAAGGAAAATTTGTAATTATACCAACAAAAAAAAAGAACGTTTTTTTGTATTAAATTTTTTGAATGATTAAAATGTGCAAGTAATTAAACACATTATTGAAAAGATTAGTCTTAGAAATTGAAACCAATCTTGAAAGTGACAATGGCGATAATGATGACTACTAAAAATATGACAATGCCTACTACCACATTAAAAACCGTATTAAACTTTCACATTTGGGTTCCATAAAAAAAATCTGTGTGTATTTAAATTGTGTGTGAAAGAACAAAAAGGTTTTTTTTATTTTGATGATTAAATTAATTAGTCTATTCTTGCTTTAATAAGTTTTTATAGGCCTATGATTTAAGAGAAAGCTTCAAGTTATAAGCTGTATTATGAAAAATACATAATTTAAATCCAAATTTTATATATTTCATCAAATTTAAATATCTTCAATATTTTAGTGTTTTTTTAGTTATCATTTTTATATGAATGGAAATATGAGTAATTTCAAACTAAAATCGTTATTGTTCCTAATTATCTCAAAAACATAGTATTTGGATTTGTCATTGCTACACTCAGCCCCTAAATTGTATAAAACATACTGAAAATCAGTTTAAATAAGTGTAGTCCATAAGAGACACATAAAAGATTTAAATTTTACTAAGGAATATGATAAACAGATATAAATACCAATTTTAATAGGAACAATTATAAAAGCCATTAGATCTACATTCATGTAATCATATGTCAAGTCATGTAATCTGTAGATGTCATGTTTGAATACCTAAAAATAGCACTAATAATATAGTAAAACGTTATCACTATTGACCACAAACAAAGTTTATATTTTTTTACGGTCTTTCCTATGATAAGTAGACTGTGTAAGAAAATAGATATAATTGCGTTTTGTTTCAAAGTGGAAAAGTGTTCATGATATATTATAACGGATGACTGACAATAGTGAGTTAAGAGGTTCTGTGAGTGGTACAGTTTTACCAAACAATCTACATAATGGAACCCGCCTCGGTGATGTAGTTGGCTAACGCGCTTGTCGTGTTGAGCTCACCTGCTGAGGACGGGGAGATCGAGGTTCGAATCTCGGTCAGGTGAACTGGGGGGTGGTTTTTCCTAAATGGTTTTCCACTCTCCCTCCACGCAAATGTCTGGTTCACTTCCACTAATTCAACTTTCCCAATTCCTAATCCATTAGAGTAATTAGTACTTAAAGCGTATAACCCGAACGGGTAGTAAGACGCGGTGCTAAATTATTTTTATTATTACATAATGGATTTTTTTAAAGAAAGGATTTTCAAATGAACACTTGAAAATAATTTATTTCTTGTGTATTATTGTCACTAATACTTTCTGTTTTGTATCGAGGCAGATAGACAAAGGTTGACAAATAAGAAAGTGTTTTTTTTAAATAAGTAATAAAATCAAAATCAACTGGGACTAATTAAAAGCAGTATATTTTATATTGCTCTTAATAAAATAGGAATATAATTTATTTTGTGACACGTGTGTGGCTCTTAAGTTGCACATACACTGGTTTGATTCCCGGCAATGACTACTCATGATTTATAATTGTATTAGCTTATTAATATTGTAACTTGCTTCAGTGGCCACATGGTCTAAGATGCCACACTTGCAATAGACTAGAATGCCGAAAACCGAGAGATCGAGGCTCGATTCTGGTCGAGTGTACTTAGGGTGTTTTTTTCCTAGATGGTTTTCTACTCTCCCTCCATGTGAATGTGAGTACATTTTCTCTAAATGTAGCCTTCCTAATCCCTAACATTATTATTATTATTATTAGTAGTAGTAGTAGTAGTAGTAGTAGTAGTAGTAGTAGTAGTACCATGTCTTACTACACATTCGGGTTATACGCGCTTACACTAATGTGTAATGGTAGAGTGATTGTGAGATGAAATGGAGGACCTACAGTTTAACGTGGAATCCGAACCACGGTGGAGGCCTGGCATTCCCCACATTCACAAGTTGTGATTAATACACGTCTTGTCAAAGGTGAAGGAAGGGTTTGGTGTTCAGATAGATCTGTGCCGGGACCGAGGATTGAACCCCGGACCCCCAGCACAGAAGTCCGACACCTTACCCCTAGACCGCCAGGTCACCGAATCCCTAACACATTAATATGATTATTATATAGCCATACAGCCCGAATGGGTAGAAAGGCATGGCAGTAAAATAAAATAAAAAATATTGTAAATATATTATATTTCGGTTACTTGTTTAACATTTTGTGTTTAGTAGGGGTGTGTAAGATATTGAAAGCTTGGGCTTTGTCTTAAATTCGGGGAAAGGTTCCTGTTTCGACTTACGAAGCTTCGCCGATAAAGATTATTTACATCTTAAGTATACATTACTAATATTCAATTATTTTTTTTAATCATTCTGTGATGTTCATTTCAAGTAATGTTCATGTGGAAAAAAAAAATCAAGTAATTAAATGATTACATGTTGTTATAATATATTGTGTATAACCTGAACGGGTAGTAAGACGCGGTGCTAAATAATAATAATAATAATGTTATACTATATTGGTTAATCAGTTTAGGATCATATATTATATGTTTAGAGGAAGAGGGAGGAAAAGTCCAATCTTCACGTAAATTGAGTTAGTGCTTCCATCTGTTGGACAATAATGAGACATTTCAAAGACACTTTAGATTGTGGTTAATAGAGGTCTTTGTCATATTTGAATTTATAGAAAAAAAGTATTAGCTGTTGTCCTTATGTAGGTTGAGATTTAAAATTTGTTGTCCTGTAAAATGGGTGTAATGTGACTTATGTTGTAATAAAAGGTACTATATAATTTATTAAAAATATATGCAAAATATATTTTAAAAAATCAAACTTTGATTCTGCTTTGAATTGAAAACTTGGACTTTAGCCAACTTTGAATGTTTAGAGTGAGTTTCCTGGGTAATTTAGTTTGTGAATCGAGTGTTTAAAAAAATGCGCTTTAAATACCTCTAGTTTATAAAATAGTTCAAACAATATCTACTTGTTGCAACCCGACCCACCTGACCTCCATGAGTCTAGAATAGTTCTCTTCCTCTCCAAAATCTCACTGAACCTTCTTCTCCTTCTGGGGTGCACAACTGACCCCAAGAACATAGTCCCGTCGTCGGTGAGCACTGTCCCGGGCACACAAACTAATCTAGATTATAACCCCGCGCGTCGGTGTAAAGTTCATATTTGATCAGTCCCGAGCTGTTCATTCATGAGCCACAACTCGAGGGGGTGTGCCGGCTATATCACAAAAAGTGCGGCTCTGTCCACGACGCCCGACATAGAGGTCTGATCTCATCTCCCGGCAACTAACGGGTATCTCCCCTTCCTGGCCACAAATAACTCGGGGAGGGGCAGGGGGCTGGAATGGGTCCAATAGACAGATGCACACACTCACACACAATCGCAACCTGCTATAACGTGTTTCACACATCGTGAGTTCAAACTAGCATTGCTTAGTAGGATACGTTTGTAAACAATCAAGGAAAGAGTTCCAATTGAAAACAAGCCAAATACATTTGTCTGTTATCTCTATGATGTAATTTGGTTGAGTATATATATAGAGAGCTTTTTATAAATACATTGAAAAATAAAAATAGTAATAATAATGTAAAAATATTTTTCATGTAAACATCTCCACCTAGGAAAATGAAATTTTGCAGGCAAGTAGAACCAAGTCCAAAAGGGTGCACGAATATGTAGTGGCCAAAAAATTTCCGTGGAGGAGGAAGGGCCAAAGATGAAAAAAATATTTTAAAAAAGTTGTTTATGAAATCTTCAAATGAGGAACAGTCTCCCAATTTTTTTGAGTAAATATTTTAGCTACTACAGAATCTTAATTGAAATGTGCCTTCAAGATTTTCAAGGTCATTAAATATTATTCCCATTCGCATTCATTGTCCAACAAACACCAACGGGAAACATTACATAACCAGGAGGTATGAAGCCGATGTGTGGTGACCGAAAATTTCCAGTGGGGCCACCAAAAGTGGGGGGTTTCTTAAAAACAAAAATTTAAAAATGTTCAAAGTTGAAAAGAGCTAGAAAGCCAAAATGTTACAGGCATGTATACTTAGCCATAAAGAATGCAAAAATAGTTGGTGATCAAACATTTCCAATCGAGCACCGGAAAATGGGGGCGGGGGTTCCAAAGAAAAAAATGTAAAAATACTCTTGAAACCCAGTAAACATAGGAAGTTGAAATTTTCAAGCAGGTAGCACTAACCCAAAAGGGTGCAGGAATCCATGGTAGTCAAAAAGTTCAATAACTCCAGCTCACCCCCCCTCCCCCTCCCAAATTTGCCAAGAAAATTAAAGGCCAGAAGATCTAGGAGGTTGAGATTTTGCAGGCTGGTAGCCCCTAGCCAAAAAAAGGTAAAGGAATACTTGGTAAGCAAAAATTCACATGGGGGTTTCAAAAAAATAAATGAAAATATAAATAAAAAATGTGTTTTATAATGAAATCTTCAACCAAGGAAAGATTTAAAACTTTCATTGGGGTATATATTGTACCTACTATAGAGAATTTAGTTGAAATACGCCTCCCAGTTTTTGAGTGTCATGTAAATCAGTGGGTCTAATTTTTTTTTAGATACTACCCCTTGGTCATGACAAAATGTTTAACGTATCCCAAACTAAATTTTACCCAAATGACAAATATCAGATAATCAATCAAAGGAGAAAATTTCCCTCAGTCACCCCGAAAATTCCACAACACATTTGGATCTTTCGTCATTTTGCAAATTTTTCCTTGAGACCTGCTCAGTGATCATGTACCCCCTAAACTCGCATGCGTACACCTGGGAGTACGTGTACCCCAGTTTGAGAACCATTTATGAAAATGATTCTCATCTGCAAACATACTCCAACAAATGTAATGGGACACATTACGTGACTCTAAATGAAGTGTGTTTTTCCAGTTTATAGATAATGATGGCCATTTTTAAAGAGCCGTTTTATGCCAAAGATGTCAACATAGTTTTATTTATATAAAAATATGACTTATCGTAGGAGAAATGGGTTGACATAAACAAAGGGAGCTTGTGCAATGTCTGGAGTGCACAATGGACTTCCAAGCAATGATTAAAGCAGTATATCCTTTAGAAATGTGTGAAGCTTTGAAGTCGAAAATCAAATCTCCTTCATTTCAAATTGTAGACACCTACAATAACCTTCGCATCCTCAAAAAAAATTTGAAGGAAGGATACAACATGGATAAATTATTAACTGTTTTTATATATCTCACTAAATATTACATATTTTAAGATATGGTAACGGTATACCTGCCACTCTGGTCAATAGTGAAAGATAGTTCTCCACAGCAGGCAACATTGTGACAGAAATGCATCAGAATTTGCTTCCAGCAGGTCCTCGACAACTTGTGTTTCTGCATGACAATTTGTAAAGTAAGCCAACCTGATTAAACATTATTCTTGTACCATTCTTATGTGTATATGACTTTAAAGGCCTTGATTTTCTTTATTTTTATAAAGCTTAAAGGCCAATAATACGCAGATGAAATAATTTAATTATTTGTGTTGTGTATTTATTTTGTTTTCTTAAATAGAAATAAATTCAGATATACAGTATGTCAGCACTTTTTATCTAACCCTTTAATTTAACCTAGATGTAGGCCTACTTATGGGCGTATTTTAAAATTAAAAGTAATGTTTAGTGACAACAACAAAAATCCTATCTCTTCGCCTTTTCTTCATATGTTTTATGCTTCGCTTAGACTTTGCTTCACATTTAAAAAGTGACCTTCATACACCACTAATCTCCCTAAGCCAAGTGTAAACAGCGCACACATGATGCATCAGGAGGCACTGGCATCTAAAACAGGGTGGCCACTCTAACTCTAGGATAAAATTCCAACATAATTCATAGTTTTCCTGGAATTAAAGATAATTTTCTCGATTTGTAAAAGGATTTTCCTCTGGATATGAGACTTTGAACAAATGAATATGGATGAAAATGTTTTGAAAAATGTGTATTGTACACGCCACCGATCTGAAGTCACAGGGTGAGGGTACAACCAGAGAATCCTCACCACTCCTTTTTTAAGGTCTGAATCAAAAAAATCACTATTCCACTTATGATGCATGCTCATCCACAAATAGGAAGTACAGTAGCCCTACGACTTCTTTGGTGCTGACTGACAGCTTACAGCTAACTTCTAACAGCTTTAAAAAGTTACCAGAACAAATTATGTATCCCTACGCTGAACCAAATGATCTGTAAAAACATGTGTTTAGCAGCTGTCACTTCTGACGGTCAAAATTTAGTTATATACCTAAATGTTGACTGTCAGAAGTCAGCTGTGAGCTGTCAGTCAGCACCAAAGAAGCCATGGGGCTACTGTAGGCAAGTTAAACAATGATACATTTACAAATGTTCCCAGTGACGACAGAACCTTATGTGTGTAAGGGTGAAGAGGAGGGTAAGTTAGAAAAACTTATAAAAAAGTAATTGTCCACCAAATCAAATAGGGGTCAAGGGGATTAACTGTGGAAAATGTTTGAAAATTAAACGCCCCTAGAAGCCATTTTAAAATATTGTTGTCTGGAGACCTTTTGAAAATTAGGCTCTTCTCCAAGATGTTTGGTGTATTTTCCACACAAAGTTTTTTGTTTTTTAAATTTGAATACCCATATAAATTATTTAGAGTGGTCCTCTCATTTAAATACCCGACAGGCGATAAAATGCAAGCCCCTTCCCTGTGTTTTTTACCGATGCACAAAATTCAAGCATAATTCCTCTTTTTCCTGGTTTTCCCAATCAGTGGCCACCCTGTAAAAGAGCTCAACTATCTTATGAATAAAGTGTTACAGGCAGTTGTGAAAACTGTAAATTTTATCAAGGTACAGCAACTAAAATCTTGAATTTTTAAAGGTTTGAGTGAAGAAATCAGTTTAGAGCAGACTGCCTTTTTCCCAACAAAGCTCAATGGTTGTCAATAGGCAACGTGTTGAACATAATGTTGGAGACATGAGGTATTTATTTATCAGTTAAAGCCAAAATGTGTTAACATTTTTGCAATAAGACATTTTATGGATTAAAATAAAACATTAATTTTACCGGTTGTTCTATATGGGTATGAAACATGGTATCTTACCTTACATGACAAAAATAAATATAGGGTGTTCAAAAACAAGGTGCTGAGAAAGAAATGTGGATCTAAAAGGGAAGAAGATACTGGAGAGTGGAGGAGGTTACATGATGATGAGTTTCATATCCTATACTATTAACAAGACATTGTTATGATAATCAAATTGTGTAGATTACGTGAATGGGAGAATCTAGAACCGTGTTCAGAGAATTGAATGGCAAACCCAATGGGAAGAGACCAGTGGGAGAACCTAGACGCAGATGGGAAGATAACATTAGAATGGACCTTAATGCTATAGGGTTTAATGAGGTGGACTGGAGTGAACTAGATCAAGATAGTGATAGGTGGTTTAATGAGGGGGACTGGATATAACTAGGTAAAGATAGGTATAGGTGACATACTTTTATAAGTGTGACATTGAACTTTCGAGTTCCTAATGCCATAGAGTAAGTAAGTATAATATATAAAGTAAAAAAATATCAAAATCAAACAACACAAAATAATAAAACCTCAACACCCTATCTCTACCAGAATCATTATAATGTTATTATCCCGTCTATGTCTTCACAATGCTCTCGTCCCTTTAGGTTTGCCAATCAATACTTCAAACACAGGTCTAATTTCACACATTAACGTTGTATGTCCTGGCCAGTGAAGCCAGTGAGATTTGAATACCTTAAAAATGGAGTACGGGTAAATATCTAATCATTATATATACACTCTTCCACCCTTCATTATCTTCATCGCTTTTTGGACCAAATCTTTTCTGAAGTACTTTGTTTTTTAGAGGATCCTAGATTGAAATATAACAAAATTAAAGTGTATGTATCATAAAATTGATTAGTGTGAAATCAAGTAAATGATGTTCAAATCTGGATGATTTAAGCTTAATGAGGAAATATATGCAATAATTTTGCAAATCTATGTTTCATGGTGGATAAGCCATATTTTATTCTAAAGTTTGCTTTTTCTCTTATAGAAAAAGGCCTATTTAAATGCAAAAAAAAAATTAACAATACTTCAGTATTATTATTATAAATTGCAGTCACTCCCTGTGTTTTTCGATTGTTTTTTTTCCAAAATACACAAAAAAAAACTGTGTTTTCCCAATAAGTGGCAACCCTGTTATACGCATTCAAACTTGATAAGATCCCTACCAAGCTTTGTTAAAAAAAAGTTTATTAAGTGAATTTGGTGTATATTTTTGACTTTTTTTTAACTCATAGGAGTTTTTTTATATTCTTATATAAGAAATATAAGAAGGAACCCTATTAATCTTCCATATAAAAAAAGTATGGTAAAAGTGAAAATAAAATTACTTCAAGATTATCATGGTATGGATTTCCTCCAAATTTTATATTCAGATGTTATACAGTTATAACTTGAGGCGAAATCATGATTTTGAATTTACTGATGAGTAATTTTGAAAAATTGTAATATGTACAATTTTATACCAAGTCATGCAATATATATCCACATTTAAGATGGCTTAATGTTACACTAATACAAAAAATAGATATATCAACATAATATATGATTAAAGGAAAAGGATCATAAATAATATAGCCACCCACATCTGCTATCAGTAGAGTGATTCCCACAAGAGTGTTAATAGTGCATACATTTCAACATATGGGGTATTTAACCATTTAATGTATTTAGTAACCAGCAACAATGGTCAAATGGTCAAATGGTCTAAGCAAAAGGTTCTTAAACTGTGGCTCGCTACCTCCGGGGGTTACAAGTAATATACTTGGTGTTGCGGCAAACATTATCAAACATGAGTAAATTAAATATTTAATAAGGAACAATTGAAATTATAATACATTATAACCTTTCATTCTATATTTATTTATTTTATTGCATGTATAAAGGTTCTATGGCGTGATTATACTAAAACAATTTTAATAATCATTCATATAATTCACCAAGATAAAGTAAGAGTTTCTATTGGTTATCTGAATATATAAAGTTTGAAAATTATAAACAAATTGATTAATATAGTTAAATATAACGGCGTACATGCATTTTTTTGCAATAAATGTATTTGGTATATTTCATATTTCTTGTTTGATCTAAAGCTGCTAAAAAATAAAACACAAGACTACCAAAAACATCACTTAATTTAATTTTCTGCATGTGGTCACTAATAATTTGGTCATAAATAAAAAAAGTTTAAGAAGCTGTGATCCAAACATCATTTTTGTAATCGATGGAAATGCTATTAATGGGGTGGGTGGTCAGGGTTCAAATCCCAGTCAGATGAACAAAGAGTATATTCCTCAAATTATTTTCTGCTATCCCTCCATGAAAATGTGGATATATTTTCTCTAAATTCAACCTTCAACAGCCCTTAACATATTAGCATAGCTAGCAGGGCTGTAGAGTCAAAGTCGGAAGCAATTTTGGGTGGAGTCAGTAAAAATGTACCGATTCCAACTCCAAGATAAAAATGTATAATACTATAACAATATATGGTAAATAAATCATTTTAATTTGAACTTTTTTTTAACTCTTCAAGACCAATTTTTGTAATTTGGATTGTTTAAGAAATTTATTTAAATATAGATTCATAGAAGCTTCCCATAAAGTCATCTGTATTGGAGCATTTTACCACTAAATTTGTTATTATTAATTAATAAACTTTAGACATTTATGAAGGAGTCAGACCGTAGAACTGGTAACTAGTAGTAATAATAATAATATTTAGCACTGCGTCTTACTACCCGTTCGGGTTATACGCTTTAAGTACTAATTACTCTAATGGATTAGTTTCGAACCTCGATCTCCCCGTCCTCAGCAGTCGAGCTCAACACGACAAGCGCGTTAGCCAACTATGCCACCGAGGCGGGTGGTAGCTAGTAGATAAGTATGTAAACCGAATTGGTAGTAAGACGTAGTGCCTGCCCAAAAAAAAATCATAGGGGTAACGAGGGTAGTTTATCGGAAGTGCACCCCCATGAGTGTTGGGGAGATTGGAAAAAAATAGTGATAAATCCCACATGGAAAGCCATATCCTATGCCTCTAGAAGAGACTCAAATCTCGACCTCAAAATCACAGACAGTCCAACCTATAGCAAGCCATGATCAACGGTGCAGATCAGCCAAAGATCATAAAGTACACTGAGCATGTTTAATTCATGCCCCACAGCTATATTTCTCAATATAACAAATGTTTTATGAATTGAATATCTAGAACGTCAATTTAAACTTTTAAACCTTTATAGCTTAATTTATAGTACAATGATTTGTAAGTTATAACTTTTTCTTGATTATTACTATTTATATACATATTAATTACATATCTATAAATGTGCATGTCGTTAGTGAAAGATATGGAGGGCATGCTTGCCCCCAATAATCTGTTCAGATGGGACACTTTTAGTAATGTAATGAATTTGTGAATAAACTTCTCTCAGTAGGCATGTAACGAAAGTGCTAGTGCAATATATTTATAGTGGTAGTATGTATTTTGCAGCTCATCGGTTCACTTAACAATGACTGACCCTTTATTTTTTAACCCAAATTATCTTTTAAAACATTTTAAATTGCTTCATGATAAATGTAATACTAAAAAAATTATTGAAAGCTCCGCAACTCACCACGAGCCAATGCAAGCCAACATCCTACTCTCCCCTCTACCATATGAAAAAAAAACTGGATGGTACCCGATTATTTTGCCTTCCTTAAACTCCCCAAATGAATAGGAGTGCCATAGTTAATGTACACTTTGTATGCCTTGAAAAGAAGCGAGTTTACCTTACTTGTTTCTACTATGGCGTAGCTAATGAGATGTAGCCATAGTGTAATCCATGAATAATAATAATAATAATAATATTTAGCAACGCGTCTTACTACCCATTCGGGTTATACGCTTTAAGTACTAATTACTCTAATGGATTAGGAATTGGGAAGGTTGAATTAGAGGAAGTGAACCCGCATTTGCGTGGAGGGAGAGTGGAAAACCATTTAGGAAAAACCACCCCCAGTTCACCCGACCGAGATTCGAACCTCGATCTCCCCGTCCTCAGCAGTCGAGCAGCTCAACACGACAAGCGTGTTAGCCAACTACGCCACCGAGGCGGGTTGTAATCCATGAAGGAATGACTGTGACCTTTCACGATAAACAGAGTGTACACGAGTGTAGACGCACCATCGAGCCTTTCATAAAATTAAAATATGGCTTGTGGTTCAAAATAAGGTTGAAGACCTTTAAACTATGGTCTGTTAAAGAAAAGGTGGGGAAAGTGGGAGAGAGGGGAAAAAAAATCCTGGCTATAATGTTTATTTCCTCCAGTTTCCCGCCCCGATCCATGGGGAGTGCAGCCCATCATCATCATCATCATCATTAGGGTAGCTGGTCTGGCATCATTCCGTACGGTAATCATCATCCATCAAGAGCAAGCATCATCACCGTGATCATCATCATTAGTGGAGATGGAGAGGCGGCCAATGTCTGCCATCAGACACATATTGAGCTACCCCTCCGTCCCTGTCATTGGCCTGATGTTGGTACTCAAGTTACCCCTCGACCCTGGTATATATACTTACTGCAGAACTACAACGGACCAGTCAGTTCGAGTTCTCCCCCGAGTTTGAAAACTAAACCTTACAAGTTGCTGCACAAACCCCGTAGTAGAGGTGAGAATAATTAATTGTATTTTTTTTAACTATGATTTTTTAGGACAGATACGTATTTTTCTTTTCTTTAATGCACCGCACATTAGTATTTTGGAAAACTCACCAACACATTTACTTGTAAGAGATGAAAAGATAACCCGACACCTTGGCTCAGTCAGTAGTGTGTCTGTCTACCGAGTAAAGGGTCCTGGAATCGATTCCCCGGCATGGCCGAAAGATTTATCATTGGTGAAATGAAGGTTTCCCCTTTCACAGTGATGAATTAACGGCTGGGGACTGGATGTTGTGCCTGTGCTAGTCTTAAGTTGAATTATAAGGCATGTTAAACCACAACAGGCCTAGCAAGCAGGTAGTGGAAAATATATTACTTGAATAAAAAACTGACCCAGGTTACAGGCTGGACATGGTAATGGATGTAAAAAATAGATGAGAAGATAAATTACGTAAAAAATATGTTTCAAGGTAGAATGAGTGTACATTATGTGTCACAAATCGGGATTGAACCCTGGTCCACCGGGCCAGTCAGGAGAGCTACCCGCTTCAACTGTACTAATAGTTTTCAGAGCTAATGTGAAAAAGTTGTTCATGGTAAGAAAAACAACATATTTTTACGAATATGTTGTGTCTTACTCTTACTACCCACCCACATCTTACTAGCTGTTACTCTACTGGACTAGGGATGAGTAAATAAAGGTTTATAGGAAAATTAATTGTTGCCACTATTTTTTTTAATACAAAATTCCCTGTGTATTCTCGACCTTTCTAGTTTTCCAGGTGTTAAAAGTAGCCGCAATCGAATGGAGTGTGGGAGAGAATGAAAAACTTGTTAGAAAAAAACCGCCCTCAATTCACTTGGTCAGTATTCGAAAACCTGACCTTCCTCCCCACAGGCAATTCAGTCTGTGGTGTGAGTGACGCCTTGAGCATGCTTGCGCAAGTTTTTTATTGATTTTAATATTTTTGCTAAGGAACTATTTGCACTCTCTTGATTAACAAGCTTTTGTTATAAAGTACTCGATGTTGTATTTATACATTAGTATTTTCATGGATCTAAAAATAGCTATAACGCTTTTACTAATAATAATAATAATAATAATAATAATAATAATAATAATAATATTTAGCACCGCGTCTTACTACCCATTCGGGTTATACGCTATAAGTACTAATTACTCTAATGGATTAGGACTTGGGAAGGTTCAATTAGAGGAAGTGAACCCGCATTTGCGTGGAGGGAGAGTGGAAAACCATTTAGGAAAAAAAGTTCACCCGACCGAGATTCGAACCTCGATCTCCCCGTCCTCAGCAGTCGAGCTTCAACACAACAAGCGCGTTAGCCAACTATGCCACCGAGGCGGGTATAATGCTTTTATTGAAGTTTATTGAGAACTTACTAATAAATCACTAAAACCAAATATTAAAAAAGGTCCATAACAAGACTCACAGTCTCATATTTGCTGGGACATATGAATACAACAAATGAGATCTATGTAACCTTTTTTTAATGAGATCTTGTTTAATGCTTCTTTCCCAAGTATTAATTAAACAGGCTGGCATTTTTCTAGATAATTTTAAACACAAGGTTAATTTTTTTACATCCACGACTGTTTCCAGCGTGTGTCACTTTTTTATTCAAATCCCATATTTTCCACTACCTGCTGGCTAGGCCTAGCTTCATATGCCTTATAATCTAATTTAAGACTAGGACAGGCACAACATCCAGTCCCCAGCCGTTAATTCATCACTGTGAAAGGGCAAACCCACATTTCACCAATGATACATTTTTCGGCCATGACAAGAATCAAACCCAGGATCCTTAGCTCAATCAACAGACACCCTACCTACTGAGTTAAGGTGGTAGATTTAACACAGTGTTATATTAAATTCTATCTCCACTATTTAGACTTGAAAATGGCTGATAAGGACCCAAAAGAATGAATCATGTATAGATTTTTGAGGAAGGGATTGAATTGAGTCCTACTACCAATCCAGGCTGGCTATGTTTATAAAATGGAAATTATCTTTAGGTTATGACTGTATCAAGTATCATATTTGTAAATTGAAAAATGTTATCTAGACATGGGAATCGAAACCTAGACATTTGGTTATGTACGGCAATACTCTACCACTTAGCTATCCATGGTTTGTCCCGTACTCAGGGTCGTTGTTCACTCATGGTTTAAGAAAGAATCTGTGATGATTACGAGGTAGTCATTGGTTAGTAATGAGCTATTATTGAAACCACAGCCACAGGCAGCTTAGGAGTCAGCTTTATGCTGACGTTAGTGCAGTGACACATTTTAAATTAAAGCCGAGCTCATTGTAGCCGATGAGTTACAAACATACATTATTAATATCATATTCTAAAAATTGAAAAATGACACCTGGACACGGGAATCGAACCCGTCCAGGTGTCATTTTTCAATTTTCAGAATATGATATCTATGAGGGACTATCCCCACTAAAATGCATTAACAATAGTTTCGGCTATTTGATTCATTAATACATTATTAATATATTTAATATTTAGCACCGCGTCTTACTACCCGTTCGGGTTATACGCTTTAAGTACTAATTACTCTAATGGATTAGGAATTGGGAAGGTTATATTAGAGTAAGTGAACCCGCACTTGCGTGGAGGGAGAGTGGAAAACCATTTAGGAAAAACCACCCCCAGTTCACCCGACTGAGATTCGAACCTCGATCTCCCCGTCCTCAGCAGTCGAGCTCAACACGACAAGCGCGTCGGCCAACTACGCCACCGAGGCGGGTAACATACACTATTGAATCTACCTTAGGCTATGAGTAAAAAGAATGATCCTGAACACGGGACTGGTCTTGGATGGATAAATAATAGAGAATTGGCACGCTAGGCCCTGGGTTCGACTTCAGAATCTAGGTGTGATTTTTAAACTAACAAATACATATAATTACACCAATACCAGCCTCAGTGACAGAGTGGTCTTAGGCGTCTCTCTCATGTTCGATTGGCCTGCTGATGATGAGGAGATCAGAGTTTGAATCTTGGTTAGGTCTACTGAGGGTGGTATTTCCTAAATGTTATTATTATTATTATTATTATTATTAGCACCGCGTCTTACTACCCGTTCGGGTTACACGCACTTACGCTAATGTGTAATGGTAAGGTGATTGTGAGATAAAATGGAGGACCTACAGTTTAACGTGGAATCCGAACCACGGTGGAGGCCTGGCATTCCCCACATTCACAAGATGACTTGTCAGAGGTGAAGGAAGGGTCTGGTAATCAGATAAATCTGTGCCGGGACCGAGGATTGAACCCCGGCCGCCAGCACAGAAGTCTGACACCTTACCCCTAGACCGCCAGGTCACCAATTATTTCCTAAATGGTTTCCCACTTTGTTTCCATGCAAAAGGGGGTTAATTACCTCTAAAATGATTTCTTACCCATCCCAACCTCACTGTAGTAGTTATTATATATGTGTATAATCTGAAATGGTAGAAAGATGTGATAATAAATTATACCAATTGAGTTAATTCAAAGCTCGCTTGAGTCCCCTCAAACCATTCAGACACCAATTAGAGTTGTGCCTGAGGAGGGACACTTACCTGTGATAGTCTCTGCGTCCCTCGTGACAGCGGTGGGTCTCGCGGTGGTGGTGGTGGAGGTTCCTGGGGCTGTCTCCGAGCCTGGGCCACGCTCCAGAGTCAGCGAAGTGGGGCGCGGTGGACCCACACCCTCCAGGGCGGCCAGCTTGGACACTGAGGCCACGCCCACCACCTCGTCGCCAGCCTGGATCATGGAAAGAAACAGGTATTGCTATAGTTATATAGTTCGGTAAATAACCGGGTCGCCACTATTTTCTTGACACAAAATTCCTTATGTTTTTGAGGATTTTTTTCTGAAGTAATTCTTATTTAGATAAACTTTAATGCAAGGGGGTTATAAACTTTGTTGGGTCCCTTCTCAGCATAAAATTTCAAATGCACAAAATAAAATACAAAATATTAAAAAGTAAACCAATCATATTGAAATAGAGTTAATAAAATAAAAAACCAATTATTGATATAGCACTATTGATGCTTCTTTCTTAACACATTCAATAACAAGACAATACATTTAAAATATCGACAATTTAAAGTTATATTTTATTTTTTTAAGGACCTATCAGTAGGAAGGATGCTATACCCAAAAAGTCATGGTCCTCCTGAAGTATATTCCCTAGCCATGAAAGGGGTAACAGGGAGGGGGGCGAATATTAGAGATGTGATATTCTGTTGGGTTTTTTATTCTAAAATTCCCCTTGTTTTTTCAGACACAAAAAATTGTTATTTACCTAATAATACAGCAAGTAAATGAAATAAGTTAGAACAGTCCTTCCCAAATTCTCGCCAGATATGAACCCCTTTGGGGTCATGGGCTAACCAAAGTACCCTTTCCAGCGCTTCATAAAATAAATGATACAATGCACCACAGAAACTTTATTTTTTATCTTAAAATAGAGACATTTACTAAAAACTTGTAGATTTATGAAACAAAATAAAATACATTGTTGCAGAAACCTTCCACTAAAGAGCATAAATGAAATAATATACACTGTGACAGAAACAATGAGAAAAGAGGAACATATCTGTGCATTTAATTTTAAAGACCTCCATAAAAAGAATGTCTATATTTTTTATAGCTCAGACACTATTGGTTTAAAAAAAAATATTTTTAATACTACTACAACTTTAAAGAGATAAGTTATTTTGTATCTTAAATAGTTGCAGAGATATGATAAAATTGTAAATTTATGAAGCTTTTATACAAAGTACCCTCAAAGTCATTTTATGGGTAAACGAGTTCTTCCATTTTGTTTGGAATGTTAAATTGTGAATAGATATAAAATTTAATAAAACCATTAGAATAGATTTTAAGAAAAAAAAATTTTTCTCTTTTTGTTATTCAGCAAGCTATACTTAATTTTAGGGGTCAATAGATAATTCCAAAAACTCCTCGAGGGAACCTTATGGTAACCCTAAATACCAAGTTTAAGCCTGATCAATAAAATGTTTTTGGCTCTAGGCTGACAGAAAGATGACCGAGCACAAAGGGACAGACAGATGGCATCGGGAAAAACACTTTTTCGGTTTCAGGGGTTTCAGTTTCACATAGACATTTATAAAACTCTTGGGTTGGATTTTTTTTTTATGATCACAATACTTCTCTTTCTGCGTCTTTGCAGGTTGAACAACCATGAGTTTGAAGAAACGTATCAAAATATTTTTAAAGGGAAAATAAAGTAAAAAAAAAGGTGTAGGGTGGTGAGAATGTTGGAAATAGGCCCTGACATTTATCGATCAGTATTAGACCAAAACCCCTGTGTGTGATAAGCCCAGGCATAAAAAATAATTTCAATTTCGAATAATGTTGAGAATTTGTGTGTGTAGGATTAAATGTGTGTTTAATTTACTTTTCTTTCTCAACTTACTAACAAAATGATTTCAGAAACCAAGCAAAAACAATTGTGATGTTATTGTTCTGTTTAAAAAATAGAGTTTTAATATAAGCAATAATAATAATAATAAACAAATAAATCACAATAAATGTAAGATATACTCACCAGTTTATCAATAGCCCTTTTAAACATTGATAAAATTGAAGAAAATAGAACAAGATTTGTAATGACAAATACATTATTTGATTTGCTGCATAGTTTTTAAATTTGAATTGTAACTATGGTATTTGCCACATCCCAAACATGGTTGCCTTGAAGCCTCTATATGGGTTCCTATCCCTTCTCTATGCTTTTATCCATTACCTTAAGTGAGCAGGGTTGCCACCACCTAATTGTTTATAAAATTCCCTGTACATTGCAAATTTTTCAGGGAAAATTCGAATATTTACAGACTACTCAGATTGAAGTAGAGATTAATTAAATTTAACTTCCTTTTCGAATTGGCTGCTGTGAAGTCTTGTAATCGGTGTTATATTGACAAATAAATTACAGGACAATGTTTCTGAAAATGGAGAAAAGAGGAGTCTCAAAGATATAACACACACTTACAAACAAATAAATTTTAAAGGAAAGTTTTTTTTTTTAAATAAAATTAAATGGGTAAAAATATCACCTGATAAGCTTGTAAGTATCTTTGCGCCAAATTAGTACACAATGTTAAGGCTGTACTGAGTAGCATGCCACGAGGTTAGTCACAGGAAATAGTCACACCGTTCGCACACATTTTAATGACGCACATAAACATCATAAAATGACGTATACAATCGGATATTTTTTTATCTTTCCTTGTCTTAGTTTTGATAACAATATTGATGAAGGGAGGAGGCACGAATGGGGTAAGGCAGTGGGGGATTTAAAACTACTACCACCAAAAAAAAATTAGCATTCTTTATCAATACAAATATTTTTTTTTTAAACAAACAGTTTATTATAATATAAATGCAATCAAGATTGTAAACACAAACTAGAACTAGAGAAGAACTGCAGTAAAATGATTGTGAGTAATGTTCTCCTTTATCCCCTCCTTTACCCCTCCTGTGCCCCCCTCACCCCCCTCCTCAAACAAACACAGGCCTGTAGGTCTAGTGAGAGCGAGACTACTATTTGCACACTTCCCATCGGCACAGTCGTAGCACGTCTGCACACAAGTCATTAAAATATTCCTCTAGAGTGCATACATAGGAAACTGAGAGTGTGTGTGTTAGGAACAATAGTTATTTTTTTTAGTAGTAATAAATCGGTTCTAAAATGTTTACGATGATGGTTCTATCATTTTGGTTGGTCCTTAGCTCAAGTACTGGCTCTCGGTTTCAAATTGCATTTGATCATACAGACTAATATGTAGTGATATGGTCTTCTTTAATACATATATAACCCGCCTCGGTGGCGTAGTTGGCTAACGCGTTTGCCGTGTTGAAGCTGAAAGCTTGGTGATGTTGATGATATAAGGTTCTTGCTATAAAGTTGTAGTGTAGTAACTAGCCATATTTAGTTAGGCTCCTTTTAAAGTAAATCATGTGTTTATCAACCTTACATATTTATTTAGGTTCCTTTTAAAGTAAATCAAGTGTTTATCAACCTTACATATTTATTTAGGTTCCTTTTAAAGTAAATCAAGTGTTTATCAACCTTACATATTTAGTTAGGCTCCTTTTAAAGCAAATCAAGTGTTTATCAACCTTACATCTGTGAAGACTACACACAAAGTAATATTTGCAATTATATATGAATATTTTATTTACTATGATTTTTTTATAATTTTTATATATATATATATAAGAAATGAGGACCAATCAACTATCTTTATCAGAACCAAGTGAAACAAGAAAGTGACTTTCTAAGGACCGATTCTGGCTCTTAAAATGAATGACTGGTTGAAACAAAACCACCTGTAAAGGAACAAAAATATGTTTCAGTTTTTAACTGTATAGCCAGAATAATCTGCTTTCTAGAAACCCGAAACCTGCTTCAGTTCTTAATTTAAGAAACACTCTAATCAAAAGTATAAAATTTCATTTTAATTTTGTTTATAAAAATTTGTTGGATAGAACTCAAGATAATTATGGTCAAAAGAAATTGCTTCCTGTTAATTTAATTTTGTTTACATTGTCTTAGTAATATTTTGGTGCATACACTAATAATATAGGAAAGGGGAAGGTATAATTTTTTGAAGAAATGTACCAGGAGTTCCATTAAAGGAGAGTGGGAAACCATATAAGCAATACCACCCTCAATACACCAAATCGAGAATCAAGATTCGAATGATAAACTTCCCTTCACCTGCAAACCTGACCAAATGAGTGTGACATTTAGAAAGAAAACTGATGTAGGTAGTAAGTAACATTTCCTTGGTTTAACAGTTGACAAGAATAAAAGTGATAAAGAAATAGTATGTTCTCGATTCAAAACTTATTTTCCTTTCCATCCCCATTAGTCGTTAGGTAACGCTCGCGCTCTGCCAAGAATAACCAACCGCATAGCAAGAAAAATAACTAACAAACTAGACTGTGATCTCGAGGGGCCCTAGCTATATAGGGCTGCACATCTTCTGTGCTTATAGAGCCCAACTCAGGTTCGATTAACCGGAATTCTTGGTGAAAGACTACGCTTGAACAAGAAAACGTATAAGGTGCAGTTTTATGCCTCTCTCATACAAAAACAGAGAAAATGGGATCAATAAAAGAGTTTTTATTATTTTGAATTAATTATATTTTAATTATATATATTGCTGAGCTGCCTAAGTTATGTGTTTTTCTTGAGATGAGTCGGGCACTTAAGAGATGATCAAAATTATTTCTTGTTTCCTGATTTTGGGAATATATCAAAGAAATTCAGTTTACTGAAATGAGCAGTTATTATTATTATTATTATTATTATTATTATTATTATTATTATTATTATTATTATTATTATTATCACCACCGCGTCTTACTACCCGTTCGGGCTATACGCACATACGCTAATGTGTAATGGTAGGGTGATTGTGAGATGAAATGGAGGACCTACAGTTTAACGTGGAATCCGAACCACGGTGGAGGCCTGGCATTCCTCACATTCACAAGATATCTTGTCAGAGGTGAAGGAAGGGTTTGGTAATCAGATAAATCTTTGCCGGGACCGAGGATTGAACCCCGGCCGCCAGCATAGAAGTCTGACACCTTACCCCTAGACTGCCAGGTCACTGAAATGAGCAGTTATTTTTGTGGTTCAGTGGCTCAAATATTCGTGAACCACACCCATACCAGTGAGTAGTATTATATTATTATAAATATTTGTTCAATAATCCATCTGGAGAGGAGGTAATTATCTCTACTGAACAAGGGAAATGTTAACCTAAACAAGCCCAAAATGAAATAAATGAGATTATTCCTTTTTTTTCCCACTTCAATAGATGAAGAATCAAGATTGTCTACTACACCACATTGTAGTCGACTTTGAACTAGTTCGCTTCAAAGGAGAACTAGTTTGTTTGGGAGAAATGTTCAATTTGAAATAGAAATCTCTCCGAGAGCTACAATTTCAATCATTTGCCCTTTTTTTTAAAAATCAACATCCTTCACCCATCTCATTACATGTTGGGTTATACTCACAGGTATTTTACAATAGCCCCGTGGCTTCTTTGGTGCTGACTGCAGCTGACTTCTGACAGTCAACATTTAGTTATATACCTAAATTTTGACTGTCAGAAGTGACAGCTGATAAACACATGTTTTTGCAGATCATATAGTTCGGCGTAGGGATACGTAATTTGGTCTGGGAACTTTTTAAAGCTGTCTACTGTCAGCTGTGAGCTGTCAGTTAGCACCAAAGAAGTCATGGGGCTACTTTAGTTATTTGTTAAGAGATAAGAAGGTTGAGTTTTAAAGGAAGTGTAATAACATTGAGTTGGGGGGGGGGGGTGGAAAAGATTTAATAAAAATACCCATAGTAAGCCCAACCTGGATGTGAGACCAAATCTCCCCGTCGTCGCTGGTCCGATATATTGCGAAAATTGACAATTCAAAAACAAAAGCGGGTTATCGACCTTTATTTTTTGTTTGTGGATCAAACAGTCAAGATTAGAGTCACTTGCAGAGGTGAAGGAATATTGAACAAATTGTATGAGTAATGGAGGAAGCAGTATGTAAGTGACCATCGAATAGGGAAGCTTATAATTATGATCATCATCAAAATCATTAACTGTTTCTAGACAGAGTCAGTTTTGTAAAAAAAAGACTCCTACCTCTGTCGAACTTTCATTCCTTCCTTACTCTTGTCCATTCTTCTCCTCTTACTCGCTCTCATGCTGTTATATCTGATTCACCCGTCACCTTTTTTTGGTCTATCTTGTGTCTTTTTCCTACATCCTTCATGTCCAGCATTCACCTTGTAATTCTTCATTTTTTTTTTGCTATATCACCAAACCATACAGTGATACCAATGCCGGCCTTGCTTCCTTTACTATCTCGTGTACCCCCACCCTCTCCGCTCCTGACAAAGGCTATCATAATGAGAATTAATATATGTGTAGCAAACTGCTGCTCTATGGCAAGGGGTCTCCAAACTGCTGCCCGCTGGCCGGATCCAGTCCGAGTTTGTAAAGCTCGCGAAAGCTTTGACAGACAAATTTAAATAATGACAAAAATGATTTCAATGGCGAAGACAGAAAAGACGGTGCTACTATATTCTTTTAAATTAAATATAATAATTTTATAAAATCAATAATGTTTGAGCTCTAAGCAATTTTAAAAAAAGTTCGTATTTGATGTATAAAATTGATTGTTATGATCTTTGTTGGACAGAGATGTTCCGCAATTCTCAATGTTTCTGTAACAATGTAAACTATTTCATTCATGCTCTTTGGTGGAGTGGGTTCTCCACCAATGTAAATTACTGTATTTCTATTCACAAATCTTACAGTTTTTATTAAATGTCTCTATATTGAGTTGAAGTGCGAGAATGTCTGCGCCTCCTGTGTGTGTTTGGGAGCCCCTGCGCTAGAGAGTGAACAATGTATAAATAGTAAGTAAGAACGCGCGACAGGAGGTCAGCCAGGCACGACCGGCCGTGATGTTCCTCTCATTCACAGGCTCGTGACGCGCTAGCCTGCATCGTGTACAGTCACACTGAACAATATGGAACCTTCTGAGTCTTGTACAGTCACATTGAACAATATGGAACCTTCTGAGTCTTGTACAGTCAAACTAAAAAATATAGGACCTCCTGGGTCTTGTACAGTCACACTAAACAATATGGAACATTCTGAGTCTTGTACAATCACACTAAACAATATGGGACCTCCTGGGTCTTGTACAGTCACACTGAACAATATGAGACCTTCTGAGTCTTGTACAGTCACACTAAACAATATAGGACCTCCTGGGTCTTGTACAGTCACATTGAACAATATGGAACCTTCTGAGTCTTGTACAGTCACACTAAACAATAAGGAACCCCGGAGTGAAGTAAAATTAACAATTCTTCGTTTAAAATAACTTTGATTTTTTAACGAAAACTTTGTAGCGTGTTAATCCTACATCTTGTCTACCTATTTAAATTAAACAAATGCACTCGAGATAGCTTAAGTTTTAAAATTTACAATTCAGTTTAAATAGTGACATCAAAGCAATAAAAGTTATTTCAGTTCTCTTCTCACATTCACGTAGAGTATCGCTCGGTTGATGAATGTGTTACTAACGTTGGGGGTGACCTGGCGGTCTAGGGGTAAGGTGTCAGACTTCTGTGCTGGCGGCCGGGGTTCAATCCTCGGTCCCGGCACAGATTTATCTGATTACCAAACCCTTCCTTCACCTCTGACAAGACATTTTGTGAATGTGGGGAATGCAAGGCCTCCACCGTGGTTCGGATTCCACGTTAAACTGTAGGTGCTCCATTTCATCTCACAATCACCCTACCATTACACATTGGCGTAAGTGCGTATAACCCGAACGGGTAGTAAGACGCGGTGCTAATAATAATAATAATAATACTAACGTTGGGTCTGCTATACACCAGATATACCAATACTTCCCCTTTCCCTGGAAATCAATTATCTGATATTTTTTACCAAAAACAGTGGCGGCTCCAATTCAAAGGGTCTAAAGAAGTCCTAGAACTTTCAAGAAAACGAAAAAGAAATATTATAAATATGTTAAATTATAATACATCGCCCGTATATCATATTAGCTAAATGGTTGGTCAACTTTGTTTCTGAAATTATTTTTTTTTAACTTTTTTTCGTCTTCAGGGGGTAATTAAACGCCGACATACATCAAACCTAAAATTCTATTTTTTTTTATTATTAGAATACTTTCTCTCTGCGAGATATTAAAATAAAGTACAAAAAAACTTATCATTTTGATTTTCTTACGAATGTACCTTTTATAAAATATAAACAACCTTTTTTGGGGATTAGCAATAATGATAGTTTACTATATTGTTATTTTGTAGGTATTTGTGGCGACCTACCAGCTACCCCCCCCCACCCCTTTCCTGCTCCCCCCATGGGCTCGATCTGTCAGGATAGCTTGCTAAAAGGGTTAGGTTACAGGCAAGGGAATTGTGTGGGTTCGAAAAAAAATGCGTAGGGTTACGGATTTTGGTTTAAGATAAGTGACTAAAAGTTGAATACAAAATATGATGTTAAATTAAATATAAAAGAAATATAAGAGATTGGACGGTCGCGCTCGTGAAAGAACTGGCTTAACTCGTTGAAACTTAGACCGATAGAATTGACCGGCACAGCTCGTGAGCCCTTACAAAACTAACTCGGTCTCGGGAGCCTCATCTCAACGGATGCCCTTAAAGTATAATGATGACCCGAAGATGTAGTCTGCTGTGGTCGGGCGGCGTAACTGTCTGCTATATTGATGAAAATGTGACAGTCCCGATGTCAACACACACAAAAAGAGTATTTTATAGCCCTCTATGGCCCCTTTCCTGGCCAACTAGATAAAAAAAACATTGTTATGAGTAGTTAGTATTCTCCTTTAGCATTCTAGTTTGTTACATCATACACGCTAAGCCAACACTTTAGCACGCGCGTCCAACAAAGTTATGTATATAAAAACATTCAAACATTGGTCAACGGCTATGACATATTGATAATATATATCAAAAGTTATAGCTACAAATCACATAACCTGACGTATGAATACGTGAACGTAGATATAAGGCATCTAAGGCGAGAGTGTGACAGCACTTCCCGAATTGACTGATTGTATCAGCACACGAGAATTTTTATGAGAGCGAAAGGCCCTACCAATTTTTCCGGGAAAGGTATTTTCACAAAACTTCCGGGTTTCTTTGACACGCCACAATCAAGATGACACCCACGGCTTTACTTCCCCTCTGAAGGAATTTGTGCTACGGATTTTCATCACTCAAGGAGAACCGTCGAGTCTGGTGGGGTTTGAACCCACGAACATCGGGTCATAAGATGAGGGGACCTCACCCCGAGACTACAGAGTCCGACAAGCTCCGATTATAAATAAATGAATCGTCTCGGAGCACACACAAGCATTTTCAAACATAGTTTTCCCCGACGTTTCCTGGTTGGTGTAGGTCAGTGAACGTGTAAACCGGGAACTAGGTCACAGAACAATATTTTGGGCGGGCCCTCCCCCTGGCACCCCTTCTTGCAGGCCTACAAGTTTAGTGCGATCAATACACAGGGCCCCCATTATACTCCAGCAAGACCAGGCACAGCTGTAGTCCCCTTCTCCAGCATTGTTTACTCAGAGCACGCTTTCTGAATGAAGAACTCGCTAACTGAAACCAGCTAGAGCCTCTATCAATTAGATAGAGCGAGGATGGTACGTTGAAATGGAAGCGAGAGTATGGTACAGTGTTTATTAAAAAAGGTCTTTATTTGGCCAAAATAGATAATATTAGACAAGGGCGTAGAATGGTGGAGGTTTAGACCCGCCTAGGATTAACTGGACACCCCCTTAGAGGGGGATCCGCCAATACATATAAACACCTAATATATAATAAGTTTCTACACATAGTAATCTTGGGCCTAATAGTTCTTGTATATTTGTAATTCAAGAGCCGGGCCCGGAATTTTATGATCGAAAAATATCAAAAAATTAAATAAAAACTATCAAAAATGACTTCAAATTTTTTTTAAAAAAAACTAAACATATGAACAAAAACTCATATTGAATGCAAACAACCAAATCAGACAGCCACTTTACAAAATGTAAGATGCAATGAAAAGCCTTACGCAAATAATCTCTAGCATTCTCCTAAATATAACTTTGATCAACAAATACCGCTTTCAGAAGTAATAGCTGCCCCCTCCCAACGCAAAGTTAATTGACTAAATTATCTTTACATGCCGGCAAGATAATGTATGTTAAAATAATTAGTGTACCGAAGGGACCTTCTATTTTATATTAAAATAGAGACATTCACTAAGAACTAGTAAGACTTGTGAAACGAAATAATACACACCGTTGCAGAAATACACCACCGAAACGCACAAGTGAAATAATATAAGCCTACAAAGTTAAAGAAACAATGAAAAAAGAAGAAAATCTCTGTCCACCAAAAAAAGAATAGTGATCAAACTCACATTTTAGACTTCTATATAAAAAAAATTTTGCTTATCGCTCAGAAACTTTTGGTTTTATACAATTACATTTCAAATAAAATATTTTTATTTTTAATGATACTACAGCTTTACCGTGATAGACAATGTCTAGATACAAAATGTAATCAAAATCGTCAAGAGTATATTTCGAGAAAATCGATTCTTTCTCTTGTTGCCCTTCAGTAAGCTACCCCTAATTTTAGAATTAGAGATCTAATTCCAAAAACCACTCGGGGAGAAACTAATAAAAAAAAACAGATACCAAATTTTAGCCCGATCGGCAATTAATGGTTTCGGCTCTATTCGGAGATACAGACAGAATGGATCGCAAAACCCACTTTTTCACTTTCAGGGGTCACGAAACGTCAACATTTATCAAAATCTCGAATAAAATTATTGTTTACGATCACAATACTTCTCCCTGCAAGGAGTCGAGAGTATATAAAAAGTATGTTTGTGTATTTATAAAATATCTATATTATTTAAAAATAAACTTATTCAACACAAATGCCTATAAATAACCCAAAAATGACTAAAAAATGACGGAGACCAAGATGCTAAGACGCAAACATTAAAAATGACCAAAAAATGACGGAGACCAAGATGCGAAGACGCAAACATTAAAAATGACCAAAAAATGTGTAATAAGAAAAACTATACAAAGGTTTACTCAACCAAGGTATGGTGAACGGTATTCACGCGCACATGAGCATTGTCTGTGATCAAAAGAGAGAAAAAAGACATGTTAACAAAGGAAGTCCTAACAAACTGGATAGGACACATCCCTAGCAGGAGCTGTCTTCAGCATCACGTCATAAAAACAAAGTTTGAGGGAAAGAGGAGCTTAGAAAGAAGGATTCAAATATTAGATGACTTGAGAAAAGAAGAAAAGTATGAGAGCTGAAGGAGGAGACAGAGTACAGGGCACATTGGCGGTCTAAGTTCACTGACAAAAGGACCTGTCGTAATAAAAAAAACTAATAGTTATAATAGTAATCAAATTATATCAAAATCCGGGCCCTTATCACATAACATATTATTATTATTAGCACCGCGTCTTACTACCCGTTCGGGTTATACGCACTTACGCTAATGTGTAATGGTATAGTGATTGTGAGATGAAATGGAGGACCTACAGTTTAACGTGGAATC
>CABFOW010000715.1:92391-103861 GCA_902141385.1 Timema californicum | reverse complement strand
ATAACAAACACGAGTTTAGTAACTATTCCACTGTTAGATTTGTGAAGTCACTTCAGTGATGACGTCACCAAAGCGTCTTGTGCAACGTCTTTGTAAGTTCCGGTCTATATCTCAGAGTGGCGAGCATGTGCTCTTTGTTCTTTAATTGTTTATTATTCTTTCATAAATAAAACTAACATTATTATTATTATTATTATCACCACGTCTTACTACTCGTTTGGGTTATACCCACTTACGCTAATGTGTAATGGTAGGGTGATTGTGAGATGAAATGGAGGACCTACAGTTTAACGTGGAATCCGAACCACAGTGGAGGCCTGGCATTCCTCACATTCACAAGATGTCTTGTCAGAGGTGAAGGAAGGGTTTGGTAATCAGATAAATCTGTGCCTGGACCGAGGATTGAACCCCGGCCGCCAGCATAGAACCCCTAGACCGCCAGGTCACCTGTTTTCTAAAAGGTTCTTTAAATATATCAAATATAGGTATATATATTATTATCTGCCTAAGTTAGCTGTTATCTTTTGGGTGAGAACTTTCACTAGTCATTCGATAGTAAGCATTTTACTGCACAGCTTTAACAAGTGTATAATTATAATTTTATAAGCTATAGATAGTGACTCAATGGTTTCAAATCATTGCTGTTCACGATTCATAATAGTTCAAACTTGCTATTTTATGTGTAAAGTAATTAATGAATGGGGCTGAAATTTAGTATAACTAGACATACATTTGAAGTGTACACAGTGAAATATTTATGTTGTTAATAATCATAATTAGATTGTTAAAAAATGTGCAATATTTTTTTTACTGTACAGTGACCTTGAGGCTGCGGGATGAAAGAGGAGGCAGGAAATAGGTAATTGTTTTCGCAGTTTTCATAGCTACTAAAGTGCTGGAAAAATAAATAAAATATTGCTCCAATAGAAACATAAAATTTAATTTTCTTCACATGATGATATCAACAGTTGTTAAATATATGTCATGAGCATAGCGGCATTTAATGAGAAATCTTTTAAATGAAGAGCGAAAAATGTCATTACATTCTAGGAGACCTATGAAAGGTATTCAACCATTGTTAATATCAACATGTGTAGATAATTATACTCTTATGTTTCTATTGGGGCAATATTTCATTTATTTTAGTGAGGAAAAATGATTGCTATAAAACCTGGAACAATACCTAACCTAATGTGCAATCCATACTAGCCCACATTAAGGTGATATGCCCTTTTTATTTGGCGTGGAAAAGAAAAGCAATGGGAACAAATGGTTATCTTCAAGAATTGTTGTTGTTTTTGCAATTTTCTTTTCAGAAACGGTTCGTTCAAGAGTAGAAGCATATTGATTAAGTCATACTTTTTATATACACACCTCCTCTATTATTTTAGCAGTGATATATATCAATAAAATTGACATTTTTTAATAGAAAACTGCCGGCTTCATAACAAAAAATAAGAAAATGTAACAATTAATAAATATCAATATGTTATCTTAGAAGGGGCGCTGAAAATATTAACATCAAAATTTCACTCGTTCTCAAGAAAACTGATATTTACAAACATATGATTTTTACGCAAGACCTGTTCGGTAGCTAGCGTCATCTACGTTTCCTGTGATCCATCTGTTATTGTTGGCACGGAAGAATATTGCGATCGGTTGTGAAGCCATGCCAAGCCACGCCTTTCACCCACCCGCCCCCCATCACACAAAATAGGTTTTAGACTTGCACTCAACAGGGCCGAGGGCCTTAAGGAAGGTTAATGAATATAAAGGCACTGGTTGCAAATCACTGTAACCACGGAAATGTCCGCACGGAGAAGACCACATTTCAAAGAATTTAAATTAGTTGAAAAAGATACCAATAGGATAACTCAGTGGTAGAGCAGTGGTGTGCAAGGCCAAAGATCACGGGTTCAATTTCCATATCCAGGTGTAGGTTATAAATTGATTTAACTTAATTAAGACAAGCTTCGGTGAGCATATGGTCTAAGACGTCACTCTATGAGTAGACTAGACCGATAATGACAGGGAGATTGAGGTATGAATCTTGGTATGGTGTACTGAAGGTATCCCTCCATGCAAATGTGGGTACAATTCCTATAATATAACCTTTCTCATCCCTAAAACCACAAACCCTAAGTGTAATTAATACATAAGCGTGTAGCCCGAACAGGTAGTAAAACCCGGTGCTGAGAAAATATTAACTAAGGAAGGTTGTCAATATATGTTTACCTTCAGCCATATGTTGTCACACTTGAAGGAAACCTCTTTAGGCGGTCGGGTGGCTTGCACCACACTGATTGAATGGCGCCTTCGGCTCTTCTCTTCTCCTGCGGGACATTGAGGGGGAGGTTTATCCAGCATAGTCCGCAACACTTTATTGGTGACCCTTCTACTCTCGGTTATAACCACCCCGAACCTTGACAGAAACATGTCTACCACCGACTAACGAACAACCCCGCTTCACAAGTGCGGTTACGGGACCGAAAAGGGAAATAAACCGGAAATAAGAAATGTCTTAAAGGGCAATATGACAACTCGCACACTTTTGACTTCCTCTGATGTTTCACTGTAGAATTCAAGATTGTGACACCTCAAACTCCTCATAGAAGTTCTCCCGCACCAGTAAAACACGCAGCACAGATATTGTGGTAGAGCGTCTGATGTAATCAAACTGCGCCAAGCCAACAGACAATCTCAATTGCAAGGTAAATAAACGATGACACAGCCAAACACGATGATGATTACCAAAAATATATATACATATATGCACAGAGAATTAACTGTTAATTCAAAGCGTACAGGACAAAAACAGGTCCAGCGAAAGGATTGCTTAGCAATTGACAACTTATCACAAGCAAGACATTTACACCTGATCAATACACTCACAGGTTCTGAAATAGTGGTCTTATCTTTGAGGCAAGATAAGACTCCCTAATCTCATTAGAGAATGACTGCCCACACCAGATAATATCAATGATTACAGGTAGAGTGGTTAGTGAGGACAACCAAAGGCCCGAGGTAATGTGATTAAATTACCATCCAGTGCCCAAGGTTATAACTACCCAGGGTTATTTATACCAGTACGTGACATTCAACTGCCCTGACAAACTTTTAGAGCTCGATTCACGATTATACGCGGCTCATGGACCATTTAAATAAACAATGAGGCTCAAAACACGATTAAGTGTGGCTTGCAAACCATTTGAATAAACAAACAATGTGGCTCAATACATGATTATATGCAGTTTGTGAAACTTTCTAACCAACAAGCAATGTGGTCCGATCCATGGTTCTGTGTGTTTTGCGAACCTTTTTAACTGACAGACAATGTGGTCCGATCCATGGTTCTGTGCAGTTTGGGAACATTTTAATCAACGAGCAATGTGGTCCGATCCATGGTTCTGTGCAGTTTGGGAACATTTTAATCAACGAGCAATGTGGTCCGATCCATGGTTCTGTGCAGTTTGGGAACATTTTAACCAACGAGCAATGTGGTCCGATCCATGGTTCTGTGCAGTTTGCAAACATTTTTAAACCAACAAGCAATGTGGTCCGGTTATTCTCTTATAAACATTGTAGGGACACACCATTTAAGACTATGAAATTTGGAAAATGGTCATTATTTGAGAAGACCTAGTAAATGAGGTTGGAGTACAAATTTTTCTCTTTGCTCACCAGAGATCATTTCCCAATAAATTGTTAGAGTTTCACAACAAATATGTATGATATTTTGCAGCCCATGATTGTGTAGATAATAGTTTTCTCTAATGAAAAGAAACAAAAACCCAACAAATTACTACTGTGAAGATGTGATAGTCATCAACTATAAAAGTGACACAAACAAGTCGGACACACAAACAAGCCATTCCATCAAACAATTTCTAAATTCTGGGAAAAAAATATAAAGTACGTCTTGAAATAAAAGTTTATAAACTTTTCTTAAATAATTAATTTTAAAAAAAATTGTTTTACTTAAGATGATGACAAAATTAAATTTCTTGAAATGCAGTATTTTAAAGATTGTGGACATTATGATCAAATGAGTTTGACATGTCCGACTTAAAATTTATCTAAACTTAAGGCAGCAAACCTTAGGCCTCTTTCAGATCGAATACATGTGAGCCTGTTCGCAAGAGATTAAAATACCGGTTCTCTTTACCACGGATAAGCTTAAGTACAAATTCCATAGGAAGGACCATTTAAAAAAATACAAACCTATTTTTTGCAACAATAACGATAACATCTTACCATATCACTGGTGTTATTTTATAGGTATCGATAATATCTATCAAAAGTGACATCTTCAGATCACATGACTTTGTATGAATATGTGTAAGTATATCTAATATTTTATAGCTGTCAAGTAATTTCCTTCGTATGAAAATTGAACTGTAGCAAACGACTTGTAGAGTATTAGGTCTTACGTGGCCAGTAGCGGATTTAGGCTTAGGCCCGTGAGGCCCGGGCCTAGGGCGGCAAATTTTGAGGGGCGCCAAAGTTTTTAAGATGACTAAAATTAAAAATCGATTGGGTTCTGGAGAAAGATCATTTTCCACTCTGAAAAGTGCAAGTATGAAACAAGACAGACTAAATGCACTTGCATTACTAACCATTGAAGCACAATTGGTTCAAGAAATTAAGTATGAGGAGGTCATTGATATTTTCGCATGGACAAAAGCAAGAAAAAAATTTATTATATGATTAATCAGATAAAAATAATTTATATTTTAATTACAAGCAATTTATTATTAATTCTATATTTAATTGTTATGTTAAAAAAATAAATGTTTAATTTATACCTGAATTAGATTTCTTATTATTATTGTTATTATTTTATACACACATATATGTTTATATATATATACTGTTACAAAAAAAAGGGCGCCATATCGTCTCGGGCCTAGGGCGTCCTCAAACCTAAATCCGCTACTGTACGTGGCCTTTTACAAGAACGGGAGTGATTTGAAGCTAAGCACAGAAATAGCTGCGTTTCAAGTTGTACAGAAAAATATAACAATCTTCGAAGCAGAACACACTATCATATAAATTAAAAGTGTGACCAGTATTATGCAACACAAACTGTAATTATCAAACAAATTAAAATTAAAGGCTGATTGGAAATTTGCTGCATCGTTTCATATTGGTGTCTTTCTTCTAGAGTGAACAGGTGTAAATACCACACTATTCATTAAATTGAAAAATGACACCTAGACACATATCGAACACAGAACCTTAGGCTAAGTACGCGAATGCTCTGTCCAATGAGCTATTCTAAGAGCCGTTTCATGCTCAGGGTCATTCTTCACTTATATTTTAAGGCAGAGTCTGTGATGGATGTCAAGAAATAGTGATCAATTAAGACTATAAACTATCAGATAACACAGCCATCTTCAAATCGGGAGGGCATTATGCTGCCAACAGTACAAAATCATCGACTACTTACAAATTGGTACCACTTTCATTGTACCAACTTCAGCATAAGGCCACTCCCCCCAGTCGCCAGTGGATGTGGTTTCGATCATAGCTCATAGTAGCTGATGATTTCCACACATCCATCCAAATTCACAAACAAACCATAATTAATTTAATTTTCCCCATATTTTTCATACAAAAAAAAATCCCTGTTTGTTCCTAGTTTTACGAGTGCTTCAGTTTCCCTTGATATTTAATTAAGATTTCACAGCCACTCTATACCCTCTCAATACAAATAGTTTAGCAAAAAGGGATACCAAAGAATTGTCGACATTGATGACCTTGGGGTAAAGCACTCGCCTCAGGACTCAATGCTCGTGAGTTCAAACCCAGCCTTGATCAACAGCTCTTACTGGAGCAATAAAAATCTGTAGCACAACTTTCTTCAGAGGGGAAGTAAAGTAATTGGTTACATGTCAATTTTGGCATGTAAAAGAACCCTGAGGTTTGTTAAAGTATCTTCCCAAGCAAAATGTATTTGTCCTTTTGCTCTGGCACATAGAAATTTTCATGTTCTGATATAACCCGGTTAGTTTAGAAAATACATGTTAAATACCTCAAATAAATAAATAAAAATAACAATCAACAGTGTGGAAATAGCTACACATTTTAGCCATGCTATAAATAACTAGCAACACATTTTAACCATGCTATAGATAAATAGTTACACATTTTGACCGTGTTATAAATAAATAGCAACACATTTTAACCATGTTATAGGTAAATAGTTACACATTTTGACCATGCTATAGATAACTAGCAACACATTTTGACCATGCTATAATAACTAGCCACGCATTTTAACCATGTTATAGATAAATAGTTACACATTTTGACCATGCTATAAATAAATAGCAACACATTTTGGCCATGCAATAAATATATAGCAACACATTTTGACCATGCTATAAATAAATAGAAACACAATTTGACCATGCAATAAATAGCTACACATTTTAACCATGCTATAAATAAATAGCAACACATTTTGACCATGCTATAAATAAATAGCAACACATTTTGACCATGCAATAAATATATAGCTCAATATCAGATATAGTTTGATACATTACCTCAACAAATTCCTCAAAGTAGCTGTAAATGATCCGAAATAAACAGGATTAGGTACAGCCAGAAACCCAAGGTACACCTGCAACAAAAACAATACAACTTATCAATCGGATAAAAGAAGCTTCTAAGGATTTGAGAAAAAGGATTTGAAAAGAAGCCTTCTATCAAAACTCAGCAGAAAATCTTGTACATTTGTAAGTAAATAATTAGCAACTAAATTTAGGTAGATTTAATAAGTTTATCAGGATTTTACTTTATTTATTTAGGTCCACGCCCGAATTGTTGGTTCAAATGTAGGTACATTTCCTCTAATTTTTTTATTTAGCATCGTGTCTTACTATTCATTTGGGTTATAAGCTTAAGTACTAATTGGGTAAATCCATGTGAAATCAACCAATTAAAAAATAATTCTGGAACTTGATGTTTCAAATTTTGTTGATTTTTGGAAAATTGGTTCTATCTACTGAAAGGTCGAAAAATATGAAATTTCAATTTTTTTTTAACATTCCTTTTTTGAGTTAATGGCTTTCAAAGTTTTGGAATTCACATGATTTTGGCCGCATTTTAAAATCTTCAAATGGCTCTATCTCAAAAACTATAGGACTTAGAAAGGTTTAATTTGTACCATTTTCTTCAGGATTTTACAAGCTTTAATATGACGTGCAACTTGGCCATATTTAAGTATGTGTTTTTTTTAATTTATTCTTTTTATACACCTTTTGGGAGCATATATACCAAATTTGAAGATGGGATTACAATGGGATCATGTTGTAATAAATAGTTGCATACAGTGGTACGTGACAAATTCACCCATAATGATGCTATGTCAAAAGTGCAAAAAAAAAACATGCTAACATTGAGGTTTGTAGTTAATAAGCTCAATATGCAGTTTTTGTTGCATTTTATTCCGTCAACCTTTTCATGGCAATACTTTTTTGAACCGTTGCATTTTTTTTTTACCACTGGCAACTCACCTATTAAAGTTAGAGAGACATTCAGAAGTTGGAAACCTTCTTCAACATTCATAAATTCAGCATCTTCAGACCTACTAGTACCAGGTTTTACAATTCCAGTTTCATTATTTTTTGATGGTTCTATCTTTTCATCAGTCAACAGCTCCGGCTGCCTTTCTTTTGATAGTGGGACTCTACAACCTCAACAAATTTACATGTCTTTTTTCATATTGTAATTTAAGTATATCATCCAACTAGTCACATTTCTTAGATCTTTTTTCTTAAATGGGTTGCAACAAAACGTTGCCCAATTTCTTTCCATCTTCCCTTCACAAATAAACAGTAGGAAACAGTACTAATAGGACTGATAATGCAATAAACAATGATTAAAATAGAACCCAAAAAAGATTACTGTAGTCTAGGATTACATGTCCATGAACTAAAATAAGAAAAGCCACTGAAATAAGTCGCTTCAATAAGAAATAATACTGAGAAACCAAGCCAATAAAGTACATAGATGTTGTTTATCTGGCAGTCTCAGTAAAACAATGGCGGTGTTCAGGTTACTGCATGTGTGTATGACTCACTTTCCCCAGGGCTTGTCTTATCATGAATCAATGTCTGCATTTGAAATGACTTGAGATTCATTGTTGAGGAGCAGTCATTTCTTTTACAGCAACCTATGTAATATCATAAATAAATTTAATCCTAAGCTCAACCTCATAAGGTGTTTCATAAGTTTTGAATTTTTTTAATGGGCCCTATTAAAAAACCTAAATATTATTTTAATGTTTTAGGGTTAACTTAAAAGAGCAATAAATTAAATGAGTAGAAACAATTTTCCCAATTATTTTGTTTATGTTATTATTATTATTATTATTATTATTATTATTATTATTATTATTATTATTATTAGCACCGCGTCTTACTACCCGTTCGGGTTGTACGCACTTACGCTAATGTGTGATGGTAGGGTGATTGTGAGGTGAGATGAAGGACCTACAGTTTAACGTGGAATCCGAACCACGGTGGAGGCCTGGCATTCCCCACATTCACAAGATGTCTTGTCAGAGGTGAAGGAAGGGTTTGGTAATCAGATAAATCTGTGTCGGGACCGAGGATTGAACCCCGGACGCCAGCATAGAAGTCTGACACCTTACCCCTAGACCGCCAGGTCACCTTGTTTATGTTACTGCAGGTGTTAATAAATACTCAGGGTATCAACACAATACACCTAATTCTGGATGAATTTGCTGTGGTACTGCTGGCTATATTTAACTATTTATTACAACGTGATCCCATCATCATCCCATCTTCAAATTTGGTACATGTTCTCCCAAAAGAAGTATAAATACAATATATTTTTAGAAAAAAAATTAAATTGTTAAATATGGTCAAGTTGCATATCATATTACAGCTTGTAAAATCCTAAAGAGAACAGTACACATTCCACTTCTCTAGATCTTATAGTTTTTGAGTTAGAGCCATTTGAAGGTTTTAAAATGCGGCCAAAATCACGCGAATTCCAAAACTTTGAAAGCCATTAACTCAAAAACGAAATGTAAAAAAAATTTGAAATTTCATATTTTTCATCCATTTAATAAATAGAACCAACGTTCTAAAAATTATCTTGTCAAAGGTGTGAAGGTCCAGACCATTGGTTGATTTCACATGGATTTACCCAATTACACTAACGGGTTAGGAATTTGGGAAGGTTGAATTTAGAGGAACTTAACCCGCATTTCTGTGGAGGTAGAGTGGAAAACCACCCCCAGTTCACCCGGCTGAGATTCAAACACAATTTCCCTGCTCTCAGCAGTCTAACTCAACACAAAACTAGCGCATTAGCTAACTACACCACCGAGGTGGGTCAATTCCTCTATTAAATTCAACCTAGCTCATCCCTAGCACAGTACCATAATAAATAAGCCTACATAATTATGTGTATAGCCCAACCAAGTAAAAAAAAATGTGAATCTTTAAAATGTCATGTCTGCCAACAACAAGAGGTTTATTTCCTTTTTTTACTGTTAATAATAAAGTCTGATTTAGATATGAAAGGAGAACTTTGTTGAATTATTAAAGTCACTAAAACAATTAATTATAATGATTGATCAATCTATTCCATTAACACTTTATTTGGGATGTAACTGTCAATTTTGATAGAAATTTGTGAAATTAGGTACCCATACAAATAATAAAAGTAAAATGATATCAATGTTGACTTTTTTTGGAATTACCTAAAATACCCCTCAAATGAAAATTGAACTGCAGCTATCATAAACCTATGAGTAATTTTGCCAGTAGGTAAATACATTATAAATGTTCTTGTTAAAAATAAGTCCAGGTGTAATTGTTTTTTCTCATACTACCCCATACTCGGAACAAAAAAAGGCTATTATTATTATCATCATCATCATCATCATCATCATCATCTAACTAGGATTTATAGGCCCGTCAATACAATTATTCCATTAGTACCTTAAACAAAATTAAAAATATAATAATATCCTTAGAAAATAAATCTCAATAGGAGACATCTATTTGAAACACTCCATAGGAGTGAAACTCTAATGGAATTTAAAAGATTCGCCTGGAGTATAAAAAGGAGTAAACAAATAACACCATCTACACTGTCGACAAGAAAAACATGAAGATCACCATGAATATCAAGAGCCAGATGAATAAGAGCGGTATTTCGACACTCCACCCAAAATGTGGTACACACTAAGGGGAGCCTCACAAACCTCATGGATTGGAGGTGAATCCCCTCTCAATAAAAGCCCATGGGTCAGGGAAGTATGCCCGAGGAATCTTGCTAAAACACCCTCTGCTCTCTTCTGGACGTGCTTATAGAAGAGGACCATCCATAATGGACCGCAGCTTGTTCTAAGCAGCGGTTGGAACCCACTCCTGATGCCAAGTGTGTGAAACCCCACGCCTAACATAGCCCTTTAGGTTTAAAAACATGACACCCAAACTCGACTCAGGAGGGAGATGAGCTGTCTCCTTGGTTGCCTGGTCCGCTAGTTCATTACCCGAGAGACCAATGGGACCATGAATCCATCAAAAGAAGAGGAGTGTTTAAGCAATCAATATCAAAAATTTGTTATTATTATTATTAGCACCACGTCTTACTACCCGTTCGGGTTGTACGTACTTACGCTAATGTGTAATGGTAGGGTGATTGTGAGATGAAATGGAGGACCTACAGTTTAACGTGGAATCCAAACCACGGTGGAGGCCTGGCATTCCTCACATTCACAAGATGTCTTGTCAGAGGTGAAGGAAGGGTTTGGTAATCAGATAAATCTTTACCGGGAAATTTGTTCTTAAATTATCTGCACGAGAGGCTTCCAAGAGTACATGGTGGACAGTGCCATCGTGGAATCCGTTGAGATGAGAGAGGAACGGTGACAATTACTATAGGCAAGGCACGACAATTTAAAAATGGCATACAATTAAGCCAGTTCCACTCGATAAATCAAATTTTAAAATAAAATTTTCCGCAATAAAAGCAAATCCCACAGCCGCCCCCCCGACTTGGAATTGTTCGAGTAGATATGACTGAGACCTTGAAAGCCATCACATACAACAGCATTATTTGGCAGCTACTTGAAACAAAAGACTAATATTAATTATAGCACCTCCTACTATCTGTTCAGGCTACACGCTTATGTACTAATTATACAATGTGTTAGGGATGGAGAAGGTTGAATTTAGAAGAAATACACCCACATTTTCCTGAACAGTGAGTGACTGGGTGGGTGGGTGAGTGAGTAAGTAAGTGAGTGAGTGAGTGAGTGAGTGAGCAGGTGAGTGGGTGAGCAGGTGAGTGTGTGAGTGAATGAGTGAGTGAGTGAGTGAGTGAGTGGGTGGGTGTGAGTGAGTGGGTGGGTGTGAGTGAGTGGGTGAGTGAGTGAGCGGGTGGGTGAGTGAGTGAGTGAGTGAGTGAGTGAGTGAGTGAG
>CABFOW010000715.1:79737-91869 GCA_902141385.1 Timema californicum | reverse complement strand
GTGAGTGAGTGAATTAGTGAGTGAGTGGGTGGGTGGGTGGGTGAGTGAGTGGGTGGGTGGGTGGGTGAGTGGGTGAGTGAGTGAGTGGGTGGGTGGGTGAGTGAGTGAGTGAGTGAGTGAGTGAGTGGGTGAGTGAGTGGGTGAGTGAGTGGGGGAGTGAGTGAGCGATTGTGGGTGGGTGGGTGAGAGGAAAATTTTTTAGGAAAACCCCCATGGGAACACCCAACCAGTACTCAAACCATAACCTCCTGTCAGCGGCAGTCTTGTCTATTGAGAGAGTGACACATTAGTACATGTAACCACAGAAGCAGGTATAATATAATATAGTGTAATTTGTTTTGTATATAAAGCTTTATCTTTACCAAGATGCACTTAATGGATAGTTTAGGAATTAAAAGTAGTGTTAGAGGAAGACAAACAAAAACTTATCTTCAGGTTCATCTTCGACTTTGCTCTGCATGTTCCAAGCTAAGTATTGACATTGCTTTGCATTGTGTTTAAAAAGTGGCATTTCTACACCCCCATTTATAAATGAACTATTGAAAATTATGTTAGTGGTCCACCGGTATTTAAATATTATAGTGTTTAGTTAACTTATGAATACATTTTAGCAGGACTTCAATTTCACATTTGATAAGTAAATTTGGTTAAAACTTAATATCAAAGGGATTTTAAAAACCCGACAACAAACATTTCTACAGCATTAAAGCTGTTTATAAAATAGCATTGAAATAGATCATGCCAGTCTTTGATATAATATTAGTATGTTATCAAGATTAAATAGATTTTAAGAAACTGTTGATTCACAGTATTTTCAATAAATTGAACTAGACCTATTTTGTTTGTTTAAAAAGTTATAATATTTTATTTGAAGGTAACAATCATGATAATTTGGCTAACACAAACATCTCTTTTCAGATGATATTATGATGAACATGTGTGTAAATATGGAAAAATTAGTCAGAGACTGGTATTTAGGGCCCTGGTCTTACAACTTACGGTAATGTGTCAACTGTCCCATAGTTTTGATTAAAATTGGTGTATTGCAACATGCTCTTGCAGCAAGTATTCGTACTTAACTAAACCAGTGCGCTTGAAGGTTTTTAAATGGCCAGGTCCTATTTTCATAGGAAGGGCCTTGTAGACCTACATGAGCTAAACAAGTAACTATATCTACAGTAGCCCCATGGCTTCTTTGGTGCTGACTTGACAGCTCACAGCTGAGAGCTGACGGTTTTGAAACGTTTCCAGACCAAATTATGCATCCCTACGGCGAGCCATATGATCTGCAAAAACATGTGTTTAGCAGCTATCACTTCTGACGGTCAAAATTGAGATATATACCTAAATGTTGACTGTCAGAAGTCAGCCGTGAGCTGTCAGTCAGCACCAAAGAAGCCATGGGGCTACTGTACTCCCATCAATTAAGATACATTCGTCAAGTCACATGATCTGCAACTGTCACTTTTGATAGTTATTACCAATATGAATACAATAACAATAATACAGTCAACTCTCGATTCTACGACCCCGGGAATAGCGTCCCTCTCGAAGTAACGACCCTTTTTTGGGGAACCGTGAAAAATGTGGGAAAAAAGGTTGAAAAGTTTAAGTAAATCAGCTGTAAAATGTGTTTGTTGCATTTATTTAGGTCGCTGCTTTACAATTATCTTTGTGAGCGCTGTATTACTAGTAACTGGGGTGGGTCAGGTATAAAAAAAGACACCACCTCATCAATGCCAGCCAATATCACTTGAGACTGTCCACCCCCTCCCACAAGCAAGACAATGTTTCCCCGCGCGCGACTGCCGCTACATCACGCGCCAGGCTTGCTTTTGCCATTGTTATTTTGATTCGGTTAATATTTTGGTTTGATTTTGTGAACAATTTTTGAGGACCCATGCTATTGTTCAACATTGTTATTTTGATTTGGTTACGTTTTTGGTTGGATTTTGTGAACGATTTTTGATGACCCACGCTATTTTTTTTATTTGATACGAACTTAGAATTTTGACAAAATGAGTGAAAGGAGTACCTTCTTCAAGAAATAGGTAGGTTTTATTTTATTTACTTTTTCACGTATTGTCTAAAAAATTCAATTTTTTCGTATGAAGGCCAGGGGTGGAACAAAATCTGTTAAAATTCCAATAACAACCCCTTCGAAATAACGACCCTTTTCCAGGGAAATGTGAAAGGTCGTAGAATCGAGAGTTCACTGTATTTAGTAAGATGTTTTTAATGTTGGCCTCAAAGAATATATTTGTTGTTTCTAAAAAGTCCTCCAAATGTCCATTTGTAATAAAATCAAAGTATAGAGATCGGCATTATGCTAAAAGATCCCTTTATGAAGCATTGTGAATAGCTAAGTTATGTCGTATTTAACATACTTACTTCCATTTTTTTTTTAAATGTTGGTCTGTGTAACTTAACCATATTTAATAAATTATTATTATTATTATTATTATTATTAGCACCGCATCTTACTACCCGTTCGGGTTATACGCACACTTATGTGTAATGATAGGGTGATTGTGAGATGAAATGAAGGACCTACAGCTTAACGTGGAATCCGAACCACGGTGGAGGCCTGGCATTCCTCACATTCACAAGATGTCTTGTCAGAGGTGAAGGAAGGGTTTGGTAATCAGATAAATCTATGCCGGGACCGAGGATTGAACCCCGGCCGCCAGCACAGAAGTCTGACACCTTACCCCTAGACCGCCAGGTCACCGATGGTGTTGTTAATAGAGGTGGTAAGCGTATCATGAACAGTTATCACAAACTATTTTAAAACCACTTGAAACTTTATTTGGAATAACAGGTCCACTTATCAGAGCTAGACATCTTTTTATTTTTAAAAAACCGGGTACATATCTTAGATTTCACACCTTCTGATGGTGTACAGACATTGATAAAATGATAGGTAGTATTTATCTCCAAGTGAGATTTGTTTTTTTCCACCCATTTAAGAGCTCGAAAGTTCACTGCCACACTTAAAAATTATGCCACCTAGCGTTATCTGGGTCTAGTTCTATCCAGTCCATCTCATTACACCCTATCCCTATCTTGAGCTAGTTCTATCGAGTCCACTTTATTCTGCCTTATCTCTATCTTGAGCTAATTCTATCCAGTCCACTTTATTCTGCCTTATCTCTATCTTGAGCTAATTCTATCCAGTCCACTTTATTCTGCCTTATCTTTATCTTGAGCTAATTCTATCCAGTCCACTTTATTCTGCCTTATCTCTATCTTGAGCTAATTCTATCCAGTCCAATTCATTATGCCTTATCTCTTATCTTGAGCTAATTCTATCCAGTCCCCCTCACTACACTCTAGCCCTATCTTGAGCTAGTTCTATCCAGTCCACCTCACTACACTCTAGCCCTATCTTGATCTAGTACTATCCGGTCCATTTCATTACACCCTATATCTTTCAGGTCCATTATACTATTATCCTCTCATCTGTATCTAGGTCTTCTCAATGGTCTCTTACCATTGAGATTGCCAGTCAATACTATGAACACGGTTATGGTTTCTTACATTTGTGTTGCATGTCCTGCCCACAGTAATCTACGAGACTTGATAACCCTAGCTCTGTCTGGTGATGAGTCCAGGGTGTGTAACTCATCATTATAACATCCTCCACTCTCCATTATATTCATCTCGTTTAGGACCAACTAATTACCTAAGCGGGCTATATGCTAATTAGGGATCAAGAAGAATTTTAAATAAATGCACCCACATTTGTGTAAAAGAAGTGGGGATACCCTTTAGGCAAAACTACCTTGAATACACCCAGCATGGATTTTAACCCACATTTTCCTGTCATCAATAGTTCAGTCCAGTGCAAGGATGACGTATATTTCTTAGTGAAATCAATCTAATCAGAAAAAATATATTGTTGCTTAAACTTCTGATCCAAGAGAAGAAAACATAAAGGAAAATAAATCAAAGTATATCATCTGGGTTTGAAATACCAGTAGGGTAATTACTTTTATATGAGTGCATCAGAAAATTAGAAAATTATAAGAATGAATGATTATCCAGGGATAAGTAGAACACATCAAATATATACAATCTGTTCCTGATTTTTAAACATTTTGGACTTGTTTCACACATTAAGACAGGCCTAAATTTGAGTAATAACCTCCAAAGTTATTAGTTTGAGAAAGGGTGTAGGTGGATTATTTTATAAAAAATAATTATATAGATATTAAAGCCCTTAGCCTATTTCTTTCTTTTAAATTGTAGTCTATATCTGAAGAATATGTCTAATTGTTGGTTTTGAAAATGTGATTAGATAATAGCTAAATTTTAAACCTTACATAAATATCTCAAATACTGGTAAGTTAAGTCTACATTACCTGCATAAACATGAATTTGGCAAGCCTATCTTACTGTACATTACGTTTCTACTTTCCAAGTACTATTTCAAATGTGCTTTAGTTGAGGTTAAAAAAATTAAAAATAATAGTTGTACTTTCCGAAGTGTGTGTGAATTATTAGGTCTACGCTATAATAAACATTTTAAGTTCACTACAACACCAATTTTTGAGTTTATTGATGTTGTATATTTTTAGTTTCCTTTTTGAAATAGGCTATAACATTTTTAAATGAGTGTGCATTGAAAGATTAGGCACTACATGAAACATACATGAGGCACCAAAGTATCAGTAGTATTTAGAACCGCTTTTAATAGCGGGGCTTAGGCTCTGGCCTAAATGTTTTTGTTATATTTGATTAAAGCAACTTTGGAAACTTTAAGTGAGCCTTCACAAATCTGAATAAATTTGAATATTATTACGAAAATAGTATGCACTGAGGATGAGATACTTTATTTTTACCTGTGTCATAATCACCTCGGTGGCATAGTTAGCTAACGCGCTAGTTTTGTGTTGAGCTAGACTGCCGAGGATGAGGAGATTGAGGTTCGAATCTCGCTCGGGTGAACTGGGGGTGGTTTTTCCTAAATGGTTTTACATTCTCCCGCCATAGAAATGTGGCTTCACTTCTTCCATATTCAACCTTCCCATTTCCTTACCCATTAGAGTAATAAGTAGATAAGCCTTTAACCTGGACGGGTAGTGAGACACGGGTCTGAGTAGGCTTTAATATTATTATTATTACATTTTTAGCACCCACATACACAATAACAAAAGTAATATTGTAAAATTATTCTAGGTACTGTAATTACCTACAAACATTTTTTAAACAAAGAAAACTCACCTAATTGGACTATTTTAAAATATTCTAGATTGTAATCCGGTTTGACTTTATTTATTAATACGCAATATCTGTTTACAAGTGCAACAATTTCCTTTTTTATGTAACAAGCTGTATGTAGGCCTACATCTTCTAATGAACAAGACGATCATACGTTTCGATCAAAGCTGGAAATGCTATATTAATTAATGTGTCAGAGATATTTTGACACTTGTAATAGAATTGCTTTTTTTGTCACACAATACTTAGACAATATTGATTAAAATTAAACTATCCCAACCAAGCTTAACCTAACCTTTCATGTGTGAGAGAATAAAAATTTTGATGAAATATGTTGTTTCTAAAATATTTTATGAGAATGAATAGAAGCATTGAGATAGCCAAATAGGATGGTAAAATATAAGACAGAACATCAAAATAGCGTTAATGTAATCTGTACCATAGAAGTTAGTGCAACATATTTAATAATCCTGAAATTTAATGAAAAATAGGCCTATGTTGTTGACACATAAGAGGTTAGGGTTTGTATGTTTTGGATTGTCTATAATAGTAAAAATGTTATCTAACTTGTATTAATATACTTTTTTTGCCATGTGAGATTCTTTTGAATAATGTTAGATGGTATATTATTCTTCTTCTGTAAAACAGGTGTTTTCTTGATTTTTTTATAGTCTACAGAATTATTCTACAATATTAATGTTGTTATAATTGGAAATTTGCTTTTGTTGTGTTATTTATAGGTGTTTAAAAATATTAAATTTATGATTAAGGCCTAGACTATATTATAACATAGAAAGAAAAAAATCTCTCTATAAGCAATCACTGTTCCCATTATTACCTAAACAAATTTTAAACAAGATTTTATTCAAAACTGGTCTACAGCAGTTATACATTAATCAGTGTAGGGCTGTTTATAAAAGTAATGCAAATTTAAAACGTTTAAGGACAATATGCTTATTAGATTAGTGTGCAGGAAAAATCTAAATGTTTCGTTATTTTAATAGGAAATTGATTTGTGTGCCAAAAGTGAGTTTTGAGTATTAAAATTAAGTTATTTTGTGTCATGTTAGACTATTTTGGAAACAGGCTATGTAGGCATAGGCCCTATTGTATAATTTTCGAATCATTTTTATATTATAAAAGAGACCCACCATAAATATGTATTTTTGGGATGATAAGGCCATTATATAATATATAAGTGTTTTTAAAATATTTTAAGGGAGTACATGGGTCAAATTCTGGTAGGTAGCTTATTTCTGAATATTTTAAAAGTTAGTTATTTCCTTTGATTTTTTGCATAGATTGGCTGGCGCATATGAAACAATTTAACGATTTTTCCAAACGGTTTTCAAATATATAAGTGAAAGTACACATAAAACTAAAATTTTGAAAAATAAAAAATAGAAAGCATCAATAAGTCAGACATTGAAAGTGGGGTATTTATTCTACAAGGAAAAAGGATTCATTCACAAATTGTATAAAACCAACATACCTTTCATTATATGTCAAAAATATTTAACATGTTATGCACATTTTTAATCATAACTGCCACTATGACACATAATTTAATGAATGAAAATGACGTAATTATTCATTATATATCTTTTTCGTAAATCTAAGTTCTCATAGTATTGATACAGCCCAGGACCGCCAACATTCTATTCTCAAATAGGCATAGATAAAAGTATAGTATGCAAATAGGGATGTTTGATCGAGAGAAAATTATTGAAACAATACTCATACAACATAACGGAAGAAAAGTATCGATACAATACTGCTATCAAAAAATTTATTAGATTCTCCGATTCTAGATGCGGTAATTATTTGGTGTAAGTAGTGCCCTTGTGCATACCGTACAGTTAATAAAGCTGAAACAACTATATCTGATTCTCAGTCTATTCTATACCGTGATTGCGCCGTTGATACCGCTAGTAAAAACGCAGGAGGCGCTAATGTGGCAAGATCTTGAATCTCAAAGATAATTCATTTGGTAGTAATTGTTCAATATCACAACATATATGGACAAAATATTATAAAATGTTGTTTTTAAAAGGTTACTAGATATTATCAATACTTAAATAGAATATTAGCCTTATTTGAAGCAAGTCATGCATGGTGACTGAATTAACTGAAATTCAAGATGGAAATTCATCTTAGATAGAAATCGAAAGTTGTATTTTAATGTCAGTGATCTGACTTTTGGAAAATAACAGTCCTTCTTTTATCTCATAAATTGAATTAATTAAACAAATATAAGCTAATAATAACTCTTTATTATCTCTAAAGGTTGATTCGTTAATCGGAAGTATTTTACAGAGTATTTTTCAAGATGTTGCGAAATGTATTTTCAACCACAGAGGTTATCTTATCTAATCGATTCTTCTTAAGACAAAACTATTACTCAGATGAATTAATTGATTTATACTACTTGTACCGGGCCCCAGCATAGTATTGACAATCTCTTTTTACAACGGGTAAAATTAGCGTTTTCCCAATACTATGAGGCTTGCCACATTTAGTTATTAATAAGGACATTTTATAAGAGCCAAGAAATTTTCATTAAATTGTGAAAGTTTCATAGCTTCTTTGTAAAATGTCTTTTCACAATTAAGACACATGGATAGTTGTTAATTTGTTGGTGATATCCATATGTTAAGTGTTTACTTTTACAAACCAAAACCTAAAAACCTAAACACCCGTCACCACCATTACTGCGACCTTACAATTCAGCACCTCCTTTAAAACCCAAAACCCCCATCGGGGGAGCGGGGGTACGGTACCACCAGGATTGAGAACCACTGGTCCATGTTACTCAGCTTTTGCCATCTGGTGAGCTTATTGCAATACATCGATCACTGATACTTTTGAGTTCTAGTCATTGGTGTGATTGTGACAAAAAAAACAGTGAACAGTTACATTCAGTTATTTATCTCCCATATATACTTGTAGCACATTGCTGAAGTACAATACTAAATGTTGTTTGTTCATCTTACTAATTAGTACATAATAGTATTCATAGAATCAGTTTTGATAGCTGAATAAAATTCGATTAAGTGGGTAATGACAACTTGGACACGGGAATAACACCCAGGACCTTTGGTTTTGCTCTTCAATGTTCTACCACTGGGCCATTTTGGTTCGTCTCAAATCCAAGGCAATTTGTTACTATCATTTTTCATTATATTATTTCCGGTCGTTAAAATAGTGATAGCATAGCGTAAATGTTATTTGATTAAACTTTTATTGCGTTGTTGGTTCATTGATATTTAATACATTGTAAGATACGAGTATATACCTAGCATCATTGATTTAAAAAATTAAGAATGATATGAATGATATACTTAACTGGTAACAGGTGATTAACTAAATTATAATTTGAATATAAACTTGATTTCTATTACTGTTGGGTAGTGAATGCAGTCTATTTACTTTGTTCACCTTTGATAATGATTGTTAAGTTGCTGAACAAAGATTAGGAGGGTCTCATTAGGTTAATGACCAAGATAGTGTTTCGTCAAGATAAAGATGATTTTCGTATGCCCATGGTATTTCGTACGAATCACCCCGTTTTAAAAAGACTTATTTTTACAGAGCCCGAGAAAAATTCTCATGCTGGAACACACATGTTTTTAAGCATACTAAGAGAAAGGTACTGAATGCAATAAAAAAATGTCAGATCAATCATTTATACCTATGTAATATGTCCAAGGCACGTTGAGAAGAGTGTGAACGTGGAAACTACAGCTCCTCTTCCGGCAAACAGAGTACAAAATGCAGCAGTTTTTGAAATCACACGAATTGATCTGCATGGAAAGCATGGATCTGTGTTTTCACATGTACGGTTTATAGGGCTGTGCATTTTGAACTAAATTACGTATATTTCCACATCAGCCTTCCTGAAAGCTTTGAGACGTTTTGTAGCTTGCCGTGGTAGACCTTCCATAGTGTACTATGATAATGGGACTAAATTCGTTGGAGCAGCAAATGCCATAAGAGAGGTTGATTGGGAATGCATTTTAAGTTACAGTACGGCAAGGAAAATTGAGTGGAAATTAAACCCTCCAAAAGCCGCTCAGTGGGGTAGTTGGTGAAAAAGATTTACACAAATTGTTTAAAAAAACGGCCGAGGAAAGTTTTGGGGCGAGCTGCCTTGAAATACGAAGAAATGTCCACCATTTTGTGCGATGTCGAGGTAGTTATAAATTCCCGACCTATCATTTACATGTCTGAAAAAGCTGATGATCTGTAGCATTAAATCCTTCAATTTTTCTACAAGAAGTTCACATGGTGGGAGTACCTGACCTAGACACCTTAGACAAAGTTAATCTCACCAAAAGGAACAGGTATCAGCAGCAGTTGCGTGAAATGCTGAGAAGAAGATTCATATCAGAATATTTTGGTCAACTTGAACAGCGAGTGGGATCCAGGAAAGACAATCAGCCTATTTCTGTTGGAGACGTTGAGCTGATTGGAAGTGACAACAGCAAGCGGCTGGACTTTGCCATTGGATCAGAGCTTAGAAATTCTTCCTGGTCCAGATGGTGTTGTCAGAACTGTCCGACTGAAGACGGCTAATTCGGAGCTGTTAAGATCAGTTCAAAGACTCTACCTATTGATGGTGTCTTCTCCAGAAGCCCTTAGTCTGACGCCTTACTAACCAGAGTCTACGGTAGAAGAAACTGTTTCTATTGCTGCAGAAAGAGAAGAACTTACTACTCGATGTGGACGTACAGTGAGAACACCGTAAAAGTTGGACCTTTGAACATTGTGACATTTTTGTGAGTTGCCTTCTGCGACTCAGGTGGAAGGATGTTGGGTAGTGAACGCATCCTATTTGCTTTGTTTATCTTTGATAATGATTGTCAATTTGCTGAATATGCTCTATGGTGACAAAGTTATGTCATGGTGCTGTTGGTTATGAAATTTTTGATATAGGATCTGTGAGCGCGTTGGTTTAACAGAAAACAAGACAAAATGTGTGAAATTATATTTTATAGAGAAAATAGTAGTGTAATAGGAAGCAAATAATAGTGGAACCTTCGAATACCTGTGTTATATGTATTGTGTTCCTAACAATTATTCTTACAAAAGATTATTGGTACTACATTGTAAACCAAGTCCCCCCCCCCCTCATCCCCCCATAATTATTGCCACATGAGCATTTATAAATTGTCTGTGTCTGTTCACTTTTGTGACACTATCTCCTTAGAAAGGAAATTTCCTGGTCTGTACGCCAAGCTCAACTTAGGTAATTTCACTCAAAAGAGTACTTGCAGGGCATTCTCAAGAACTCCATTTGATGGAGCCCACGAGCACAACACTGCTGTTGCCCAAGGTGAAGTATGAAGAGTTGGTCTGAAGGAGGATCCTGCAGTGTCAATGAGGTGGAAGCTGGTGGGTCCCGAGATGCCGTAGCTTGCTTACAAGTTCAGAACCCTCCTGAAATCTCTTGTTAAGGATGATGAAAATCGCCATAATGAAGACATGCTTGGGGAAAAAGTAGGCTTTAGAATCTGTCAAATCTATCGTAAAAGTTATGAGCGAACTTGGAAATCGTTTTCATGACACAAACGGGGATCTTCTGATAGCAAGGTAATGGAAGTGTCACCTATCATCGAGAAATTCATTCTTGTACTCTACGACTAATGCAGCAAGAAGAATACTGTAAATTGAGTTAGGCAGCGCCTAGTCACCCACAGGAAAGATTATAGAAATTATCCCATTCACCAAAGATTATACACACCTATACGCCCTGCGAGCAGTTAATCAGGCTGGACATATTGGGCGCAAAGACTTGTTCAAGACCTTACATTGCCTGAGTTTTCTGACTAAGCGTGAATAAATTCAATCCCACCCTCTAATACTTAGAGTGTACGTATATATTCTTTAAAAATAAAATATAATTATTTACATTTATTTTAAAGCGTGATAAAAAAATATTCATTTTATACCCAACTATCAGGTCAACTGTACTTCTTTGCCAGCGGGGATAGCGTCGAGGACTCTTATTACATGCAGCTGTAAGGTGTTCCTAACAAGCCACTCTGGGTGTTTAAAGGCCAATCTCCCTTGTACTACCCTCTGAAATTAGTGTGGTGGTTACCAGAATATCGTAGTTGGTGGGCCGTGATTGTGAAATTTGAAATGTTTACTATTTTTTTAATGCATTTTTAAACACACTTTTGAGGCATATCTCCAATATAATTACACAGGATTATAATTTCACAGGTTCAATAAACACCGCAATCAGCCATTTAGGAGAGGTCACCCGTAATTTTCCACTTTTATTTATTATTCATTATGAACATAGATATTTTTTTGAATCAAATTTTGAAGCAGAAAATAATAGCAGTTATAAACCAACCTTATTATTATTTGTTCCTAACCTGTCAATAATTATAGATTTATTCGTAAAATACCTGCTGTTTCCTGTTGCACGACGAATCCGGACAACTGGGCGCGGCCAACTGGGCGCCGGGACAACTGGGCGCCGGGACAGTTGGGCGCCAAAAGTAACCCCACTTTTTTCCTTTTTTAAAAAGTGATAAGTAAAAACAAAAAACACACCCCATTTTTTTCTTTTAAAAAATCACTTATTTGCACTTTTTTCTTTTTAAAAAAAACCACTTTTTTACTGCATTGCAATATTATGCGCAACACCACGTAAAAACGAAATAATGTATCTATTATTATAGTCCCTAACTAGTCTTAAAATTCTAGCATCGACTTCTCGATACTTTCTTTTTTTCGGCGTAGGCTCATGTCCAGCTACAAGATGTTCATAGTAGATATCTCTTGCAGCTTGTACTTTACGTAGAGCATCAATAAATTTCCATATTGTGGGATGTTGCATGCCCAGCTCAGTTCCTAGCCTGCGATGTGCAGCTTCAGCATGATTGTTAGTACGAT